>VYZM01023070.1:261970-420008 GCA_013398915.1 Dromas ardeola | reverse complement strand
AGGCTAGTGGGAGATGGATATCAATGTTAGTATAGCAAACGGACTTAATACACTTTGTATGGCAGGTGTTATTTGATTCCTAGCAACACCTGGGACAAAGACGCTGTGCAAATGTCAAGCAAACATCCAGGAAAAAAGTTACGTAGGAATGGATAACTTCAGAGTGGTGAGACACCTCACTGCTGCAGATTTCAGTAACTGGAAGGCTGGCAAAAGGACTGGAGCGGTACAGGCAAAACCCAGCCATTCTCATGTCCCTGCAGGGCAGAAAGAGCTTTCCAGACATTTCCTGCCTATCCTGCCATGATGCTGGATATCCTACACTGAGACATGGAAGTATGGATGCATGTTATGTTGGTTGGATCTTAGTAAGATTTCTATTTTGGCCCAGAGACTGAAAGAATAACAGCAAAAGGAAATCAAGACATGAACATGGAAAAGCGAGTCGGTGAGTTCGCTTAGGGAGCCAGATGCTAGAGATGCTTAGCAGATGCACAGAAGGGTGGAAGGAAGATGTAATGACATGCTTTCTACAGACCTATGACTCCATTAGGAGGGCAGTTTCCTGTAATATTTCTGGTTAACTGTGACTAGTGAAACACCCAATTATCATCCTCTTCAACGCACACACAAAAAAAAACTGGAGTGCCTTAACCTCTGTATCACAACTAGCTTTTGTAGCAGATTAATAGTGCTTGCTTCAAACACCATAAAGCTGAGATTTTAATCTTTGCTCCTAACTGATCACCTCCTCCTCTTCTATCAGAAGTTTCTGATTTCTGATGTTTTAGTCAGGATTCTTTTTCAAATTATCACCTCTGTCTTCTTCCACCATTCATTTTCCCATCCTTACATGTTTATTGGTCCTAAGTGCACCTCTGTAATAGGACATTTACTAATATTCTGTGCAACGTCCTTCATTTTGATGATGCTTCTTCTCTCTTTTGTATATGCAGTCCTGCGGCTAACATATCAAGAACGGGGGTAAGTAATTTGTGATTTTCATAAACGCAGTCCTCTTCTTTGGTTTTTGTTTTGCTTTTTTTTTGTCATCATTTTTTCTCTAATAAGGACGTAGATAGATTCATTAAAACAAGGTACTTGTCACTGAGTTCAGAGGAAAAGCAGGAGTAATCAGCTCCTGAATATAGTTAGAGGCAAAACCAAGTCAGAGTCAGGTCTGCAGAAGTTTGTTTCGTTATCACTTTTATTTTACTGGGCTTTGCTTGCTAGACTTCTCTTTCTCCTTCTAGAAATTTGCATCCTAAACTATAGATAGAAAGGATCTGGTCCCAAAAGGGTCTCAAATATGAGTCTGACTTTGATGTAAGCATCTTGAAGCATGTGTAAATATCTTTTCATGAACTGGGATTTTATTTTCCTGTTACATTCAGGCTGTGATGATGATTGATTGTTTTTAAAAATGGGAGAAGCTGTGCTGAATAGCATATAGATACCAGGTATTAGTACAATATTTCATTGCTTGAACTAAATTTCCAAGTAAAATTACTAGAATGTATTTCTAAATATGAAAAAAATAATTAATGCATGTAACATTTTGGTTTGTTTGTGTGTAAATCAGGTGTAAATTAGATGCCATTGCTTTTGTATTTGCTTTAAACTGCCTAACTTTAGCTTTGCAAAAATGTTTACATTTTCCCTTTTCAGGCTGCAGCGGTTTCATTGCTGAAGGTATATTTCTAAACTATCACACTCTATCAACAAAATTGGGAGATAATTTTTATCTGTAGCTCAGTTAGTCATTTCAAAATTATTCCAAACAATCCCATTTTTGTCATTATGTAATCACATGTGGTTCTTAAAAGTTCCTCTTTATACTTTAGGGCATTTTCAGCATACAAGGGAAACAAATAACACAATCTAGGGAGGCAAAGAGACAGCTGGGAACCATAACCATTGCATTCTTATAGAAGTTGAATTACTGACACGTTTTCCAGCCCTAGGCAAGTTTTTTACATTTCATTTGTCATTATTAATGGCCTTTGTTTGTCATATAAGGGAGAAGAAAGGAGGAAAAAATATTTTTACTAATTCTCTGGAAAAATTTCAAAGCTATCTCTGTTTTCTGTATTTGCTCGTGCTTGGTGGGTACGTATCCTCACCAGAATTCCACTGAATCTTAGCTACCTTCTGAAATAAATTTCAGATCTTGAGAAGAAATACTGCTCTACCACATGAATACTTCAGGGTCAGGTTTTAGTTAAAACCAAGACTATACGAATGTTACCTTGGGAAAGCCCGGAGTACATGTGAGCGACTACTAAGCTACGGGCAGTGCCTGACTTGGCACGATGGTGAATCCAAGTCAGGCTCAAACCTCTGCTCTGACAGCTCCAGATCAGATGTCTGAATCTGTTCACGACAGAAAGAGTTTAAGTGCCAGAATTTTGGTTACTTTGCACTTAACTTCAAAAATGTGCAGGAACGGGGAGTTGAACCTAATGTCACACATGCCTGACACGTCTACCCAGAGCATTGGGCTATTGACTTTTCTTGGAAAGGAACCAAGTCCTTCAGTGTGCTTCTTAGAAACACACCCTGAAACAGAGAAATCTTTGCCTAATAAGTGTTTAAAATGAGTGCATTCACAGGAAAGGTTTTGAGTTCAACAACTTGACATTTTCTGATAACAGTTCTCTTTCCGTTGAAAAAAATTACCAGTTGAATAAATGATGTAGTGAAGTCTAATGCCTTCTGCATCCCTTCCCTTCCCCTCACTACTTTGGGATAGTGTGATATACTGTCACAGTTATTACATATACAAAATGGCAAAATTATTCCAAAATTTTCAGCCAGGATCCCACTGAGCTGGAAGATTCCATTAAGAGGGAAAGTATTTGTATTTACCTGTCTTCAGGCAGCGCAAGGGAGTGTTGCTTTTTTTTCCCCACAGTGAATACGTTTAAGACCACAGTCTTAAGTAGCAGATATCCTGAGCCCTGCAAAAACTGTGCTTAAAATGCTATTCCCAAAATCCTTAGAACTGATCAGCTGTATTCAGTGAAAGCTAGGCAAATAAATCCCCAGAAAACTTCACATGTCTTCTCACACACTTAAAAATGCGACGAAAATGCAGACAGTAAATAAGAGCCATCGATTTGCTTTCGGACAACACCAATATTTTGACCTTTTTAGAGTAATACAAAAGCTTTAAAAACAAGTGTCAGCAGCATGAGCTATATTTTTTTTTTCTTTCTAATTTTAGACTAGTGTTACTTGCAGTAGTGGCCAAGTTATCTATATATTTTTTTTTTTCATTGACTTAAAGACTTATTTTATGTTTAGAACTAGGATAAACCACATGAAAGTAAAAACTCTCCATATACATAGTTTCAGAGCTATCCTTTATAGAGAGACAATATACACACATATAAGTGCACGTTTATAGAAGTCCAAAATGTCCTTAATTTATCTTGTTAACAGTTTAACAGGTTATCTCTGAATGGAGCCCTGCCTTTCCTGCCCTCTCTTCTGTGCATAACTGAGGCCTTGCCTCACAGCTTGTCTGTTTTGCATGAAAATGAAGCGTCTGATGATGAAAGCGTGTCTGCTCTGTATGTAAATGCCATCTTGCCTACCTGAAGTCTCCCGTTCCTATTTGCGAAGGTGACTGGGGAACTTTTGAGACGTCAGATACACACATAACCGATCTGAGAAAAAGAAAATTTATGGTGATTCGAGTTTGTCAGAATTTGGGGCTCATTGGAAACACTAATGCTGGAAGACTTGTTTTCTTTCTGCATTAGCGGAAATCCTGAAAACTTTTGCTGGGTGAAAAATGTCTAAAATTCCAACAGTTTTTATAAAAGAACATAATTTTATATATATTAAAAGAACTATTATATTATATTAAAAGAACTATTACAAGTTAACACTGGGTTATTGAAAACAGCTATTCCCTGGGTAATACACTTAGTGCTGCTCTTGTCTTCTTGATTAAATGAGAAACACTCTGAAAGACTTAGTGTTACTTTTCCAGTTCAATCTCTAATCAGTAGTAATTGTACTTATTTTAAAAGGTTAGAAAATACATAACTGTCATGTTATGTCTGGCTGTATTTCCCACTGTAATTTGACAGGTTCTTAACAAAGCCTATCAAGTCATATTTATGAGACACCTCAAAATAGTATGGAAATATTTAAACTAATATAAATTAAAAGACATAACAATATTTTGATATTAAAACCTTTGTTTTGACATTTCCAAAGCAGATCAAATTTTACTTTCAGAAGTTTTCTGGAGGGGAGTAATTTCATCAAAATCAGTATCATCTCCTGAGGCACAAAACCCCCTGGTTTTCATCAAAACATTATTTCCCAAAAGAAAGCTGGTTTAACTATAAGCTTATAACTAGAGTTGATTCCTACCAAGAATTTAATTATTTTAACTTCTATACATCCATTTCTGAGCTTAAGATGGAGTCACAAGGGCAGGACCAAGCAGTTCAACATGAATTGTCCAAGGAGAGGATCAGAAGCAGAGTTTCCATGGTGCCAGGGAGGTTTGGCAAGAGAACAGCAGAGGAATACAAAGCAGGTAGAAGCAGATGTCTTCATCATGTTGAAAAAAAGATGAAATACTACCAGTGTTTGATCTCATTCTGCTCAGGATTCGCACAGACATGCAGCAACCCATAGCAACACATTCACCAGCAACTGGGACTTGTGTTCACTGAGGTTGAGGTTATCCACCAAAAAGTGGCAGTGCCCAGTCAACTCATTCTAGTTCTGCTGAAGCTAGAAACGAAAACAGGTCTGATGGGCTGCAGCATATGCCCCATACCTGGGTGACCTTCTCCCTCAAGAGGGGGAAAGGGAAGTCGGTCTTTACTGCTCTTTTGTGCTACTACAGGTTCATTTGTCTGAGCTGCTTGAGGTGACTTTGCTGCTTTCTTTGTCTTGTCTGGTCCACCATAGATTAAAGCGCTTCTGAAGTCAGTAGCAAATCTTTGAAATTAAAGTGGAAAAGTAGAAACAATTTTTTTTGCCCAGCTACCCGAGTGAACAGCTATTCACCAGAACTACTGTATGTACTGTCAGCAAATAGCGTGGTTTCGAAAGCTCATTCAGCTGCTCAGTTCTTTGGATTTAGGTGTGGGTTTCGTTTCATTCTGCTCTACAGGAAGTGCTTTCACATGCCTCCACATTATTTAGGTTTTTGTGCTTCAAATTTGGGCACTTTCTTTTTGAATGATGCAGTGCATGTACTTTAACATGCTCAAGGTAATACCTCTTTGCAGTGAAATATAGCACTATTCAAATGAGCTTTTTTGATTAAACAGCTTATTTAATTTTCAGCCTGGTCTTTGGGCCCACTTTTCATCTTACAGTTGACTTGAGATCTCAGAAGTCTAGCTGCAACAGAACAATACATCAGCTTCTTTTCTACAACGTGGAAACTCCATATTTTCCCATTTTTCCCTCCTTTCTTTAATGTGAAGACACAGTAAGAAAACACCTTTCTGCATTTAAAAATGCCAAGAGCAGTTAGAAAAATCACCCACTTCAGTATAAATACATATAAGGTCTGAAGAAAAAGCCTTCAAGTTAATGTGTACAAAATCTGGTAGTGATCTAAAAAATTTTCAAAATAGCATACAGCAGACTCAAATGCACTTTAAAGTACTCCAGGGCTCTTGACATTATTGCGATTGTTGTCGGAGAAAAACATGAGGTCTCTCAAAGCAGAATCTGCATAATGTGTCTGAAAGGGTGGAAGGCAAGACAAGATTTCTTCTGGAAAGAGACAAAAATGCCTCATGATCTTCCTCCAATGGGTTGCTGGTACAGCAATAGAGCCAAATGCCAAAAAGTTTAAATCACTACAATTTTTGTAGGACTTTATACTTCCTCTGTATCACTCTGGGAGAGAGGGACAATCTTGCTTTGAAGGGCTGGGCTATTCATATCTATAAAGCACTTGAAAATCTCATGGGGAATTTTGTAGTGGCGCAAGGGTAGATGTGCTCAGGAAGATGAGCTTTTTCCCCACTGAGCACGGTTTTTTTCACACTGCGAAGCACCATCTACATTGCATTGTAGAACACTTTTGAAGAAAATCACTGGCAAAATGTATAGGCCCTGATTCTCACATCTTGAAGACAAAATCATGGCCTGTACACTTCATCTGAAAGTACCAATTTAGCACAAAGCAAGAGTGTGAGCTGCTCACTCACCGTAGAAAGTCTCCTTTAGGTCTGTGAATAAATGTTTCTCAAAAGGGACCAGAGATGTGCAGATCACTGCCCTGTGTTCTGGTTTGAACCTTTTTTCCAGCTAGCCAGTGAAGAGTGGATCTTCTGCTTCTTTTCTATCTGACTATTAGGTATCATTTAAACCTTGTACCTTCACAAATATGAGCAAATTCTCTGATTTTCCATCAGCGTGGGGGCACATACAGCGCTGTCAGCCTGACTGATCATCTTCACTGTTCTAGGGATGCAATAAAACTATTAGCAAATATCAGATGCACGAAGTACTACCTGCCTGTCTTCCCTTTCACTTCTGTTTTAAATCACTTGCATGTCAGCTCTGAGACCATGCCTTTCAAAAGGTGGTGATTACCAACCAAAAGAAAGCAAGCATAGCATCTTCCGATGAAATGAAGGGCCACTACAGTGATGCTGGAGGGTCTGGCAGCTGCAGGACACCCCAAAGTTTTAGGTGACTTCCTGACTGACACCATGGCAACGCAAGGTCAATCAACAAGGCTTGGAGCGAGAAGCCTGGAAACCTTCAGTTCTAACCCTGGAACTCTTTTATGCCTTGAGAAAAAGTCCTGGATGTTTTCCATAGGCCATTTATTAGCGTGAGCAGACTATCCAGTACCAACTCATCATGCCTTGCATCCTCCAGGGAAATGGCAAGGTAGATATTTAAGTAGGACGTTGTCAGTGCTGGCAAAATTTGTGTTATATTCTTTCTTCTCTGTCACTGGTAACATAAGGCTGAGAACCAAAGCTCTGAACAGCCTTTAAGATTTGAAGTCTCATGAGCACCAGAGAGACTTAGGCTCCCAGACACCTCATAAATCTGGACCGTGGATACTGTTTCCTTTCTCTTCTGGGATGATTGCATCATTTCAAACAGCAGAAGAGAAAATAATGAATAACAATGTAGGACTAATCAGGTTTATACACAGTGTTATCTTGGAAATAGCAATGCTGAAGAGCCATTCCTCAAATATTAGTGGTAACAGGTTCCATGCAGAGGAATGCTGGAAAGGCAGACAAGTGCATACTAAAGCAAAGCTGGATGGGGGGCAGCTGTGTTGAAAATGATCTGGAGTTGTTGACAGAAAGCAATCTGAACATTGCATGAGTCAGCCATGTGCCTGGCAGCATCATCATCCCAAGATGTATTAATAGGAGCATGGCCAGGACACTGAGGAGGTCTTTATCCCCACCAGATCAGCACTCATTAACCCATATCTAGAATACTGCATCCATTTCTGGTTCTCCCAATGAAGGAATGATACTGATAAGCTGGAGCAAGTTTAGGAGAGATCCCCAAGATGTTTGAGGCTGGAGCACTAGCCCTGTGAAGAGATGCTTAGGAAAATGGTCTAGTTTCACCTGGGGAAGATAAGCCTTCAAGAGACCTCATAGCAGTCTCCGCAGCACCTAGGAGGATGTCACCCCATGGTCCACCCTGTGGTCTGACTCTACAGCAGACACTGCTCTAAGCAGGAGGTTGGACTATAGACTTCCAGAGGTCCCTTCCAGGCTGCATTAGCCTGTGATCCTATGATCCTATTTCTTACAGGTTACTTGTTGCTTCCTTTCTTTCTGTCTTCCTTCTTCCTCATCTCTGTCTTTACCTTTATGTATGTTTTTCATTTGGTGTATCCAGTTCATTTCCCTGTCTAGAGTTCCTTTAGTCCTTTTTCACTTCCAAACCCCATGTTTCTTTGTCTATCTTCCTAACAGGTTATTGTTTCAAGGTTGTTAGTTCTTCTACTCCACCATTTTATTTCCCTCCTCTGTCCTGCCAGCCATCATTAAGGTTTTCTTGTTTCAAGCAACATTAATCTTTAGCCATTGATCTTTAAATAGAATTGAAAAGCAAAACATCAGGCTTTCTATTTCTGTTTTCCTTACCTAATATATTTCTGATGTCATTTCAGAGTTAATATTACTACCCATTTAAATACAGCTTGCTGTACTGAGAGAACAACAACTTGACTCAGATTTGAGTCGTTTATCTCTGATGCAGAAATTTGTTTTATTAAAGGTATTGTGGAATACGTTCAGGTGTTCGTCAATAAGAGATATGTTTAGCATTTAGTACAATCAGAGTAAATCAATAGAGTTCTGGGTCAGCTCAAGTCTAATTGTGGATCAGAGTTTGCAAATGAGCAGATAATGAAGGTGTCTTGGCTACACAAAGTATCTATCAGTCTGGATGCTAAACTGGTCTCCCAGTAAAGAGAGGTGGACTAATGCAAATTTGTACAGCCACTGTACAATTAGCATTGGGGAAGAATAGAGAGAGATGCACTGCAGCAGCTGTGGCCTCAGTGCCCATGGTAAAAGGAAATGTCCAAATAGCCTTTTTTTTGGATCTGAAATGAAGAGGACACAGCCTTCGTTCCCTTGTCTGTTTGCGGGGCTCTGTGTGGGAAGCTCCTGAGCCCCATACTCGTCTTCAGTTTCAGCGAGGGGAATAAGGCTCTCAAACTGGCAGACTGATCTAAATCCTGTTGGAGAACTGAGCTACTAAAGCCACTGAAACCAGAATTACCAGGTCACAGGGGTGCTCAGGCCACCTAACCCCGCACCCCAGTCCTGCACAGGAGAGCTGTTGTGAGGACTCTTCCTTGTCCTGCTCCTCCGCTCTAGAGGACATGGATGGGTTATTTTACCTAATTTTGCAGTTCTGCCTGGGATCATCTCACTACTGAGTGGGCTGCAAAGCACAAAAATGTTTTCGAGGTATACACCACAATTTGAAACAAGCCTCTTAATAAGTTGATCCAGTTTGCTTTGCATGTCTAAGGCCTATTAGGTTATTTGAAAACTATGGTAAATTATTCCTCTGGCATGTATCTTTTTCATCACTGTTTTGTCTAGAGTTTTCTTTCTCTCGCTAACCTTGTAGCAGGAGACATTCAAAAGATCAGTATCATCCCTCGCTGCATTTAACTAAACCAAGATATGACTCCTGGGGATAGTCTAATAGGGAAAAGAGCAGGAAGTGAACATCATCTGCCAGCATATTAATGTTCCAAATTATGCACATCCTTCTTCATAAAGATGGTTTCATTAATTCCAAGTCAAATAGTATTGATTCTCAATGTGACACAAAGACAGGTGATCACTGTAATCCAACTCACAAAGCAATCTGAACAGCAGCTGAGGCAGGAGGGAATGGAAACTCTTGACAAGTGTTTTTTACCAGTCAGTCACCCTTATGAGCAGTAGAATAATACTTTTACTGGAGACAAGAAAAATTAAACCTGCATAGACAATTTAAACAAGCCTTTTCTGAAATTAGAAGAAAAGGAAAAAATGCTGTCCCATTTCCAGTTTCTTTAATTGCATATGTATGCAACTCTGAACAAACTGTTCCATAAAGTATAAAATAAAACACCACTGCGTTTCTGGGGGAAACAGAGAATGTATATAGTTTTCCAATAGAAGGAAAACTTTTCAAATAAACTTTATTATCCTTACAGCAAGGTTACCTCCACGCCAACGCCTAAAGAAAAAAATGTTCAGAAAAGGGATTCTCTTAACATTTCTCTTACTATTAGCTCGATATATGATATTTGCTATATAAATTCCGTGGGTCCCATTTATCATTTTCACTGACGGTTTCAGTTCTATAAAAAATTGCTAACTTTCTACCACCTCTAATAATGCAATGCATCACTGCCTTTCTTTGAATATCTTAAGACTTGTCACTGTGATTCCTTCTGTCTCATGAGTGAATATGTCTAATACGTATCCAGGCACTATGCAGACTCTATGATATGGATGGGTTTTTTCCTGTGGAGAAAAAAAATCCTTGCCCAAATCCCAAAGTGCGGAACAGAAGCCAAATGGATGTGAGTTGAAAAATAATACTGATGAGTCATGTCAGGGGAAGTAGTTAAGTCTCCTTTGGGTCAGACAATCAAGTGAGTTGAGATCTCCCAAGAAACATACACACCACAGGGAGAGGAAAAACTGCAGTGGAGTATCAATACTGTAATAAGATGCCACGAATCACGGAGAGATGCTGAATAATCTGATTCTTCCTGCGTAAATCTGAGTCCTGTAGTACCAGATCCCTCCTGACTCAGACAATCTGACTCATTCTGTATCGTGCTTCCAACTTCGATATATTTTCTGCCATGACAATCCTTTCATCTTCCCCCGTTTAAATCTGAGTCACTTTGTCGCGATGAACACATTCAGTATGACAAGATTTTCTGCATCAGAGTTCTTTTTCAGTTCTTTTCGCTGCTCCCCTGCATCTCAAGCCTGAACCACGTCCCTACCAGCCACCCACTGCCTCTTTAAAGCATGAGCACAAACACACAAACGACAGACGAAACACTTACTAAAAAGGAAGAACATCATTCCCACTAATTTCCGGAATCAACACGAACAAAGCAATCCATCACTGAAAGCTGTGTCAGTAGGCATCTGCTAGGTAAGAGAGGACTAGGGAGTTATTTTTACCACTGGACTCTCCTCGCTCTTCGCCTGCTGTCTGGCTCTGTGGTCCTGTTTTCAGCTCTCCCAACAGCTTCTCAAAGACAAACCCTGGACCTGGCTCCCTCTAAAGACTGGTCCTAATGGGAGGATAGATAAGACTGCACAAAATTGGGGTCTAAATTCACCTCAGCTGTTTAACAAGCTTGCTGTTAAACCTTATTACCCACTTTCCCTCTGCAGACAATAGGAAAAAATAAGCTCCTCCATTTCGTATCTCTTACCTTGTGCTATGATTTAGGACAAATCCCTTTCTGGAGGTTCCTCTTCCCATTTTTGACTAAAGTAGAAGCCTGAAAAATCTGTGTAGACTCATTTGCTGGTTTTAATGACTAAAGTTAGGCAAAATGGGTTCCACTCTTGAAGTGGCCTGTGTCTGCACTGTCTGTGTAGATTGCCAGCTGCTCCAGGCAGAGAGTTGCCCCCCTTGGTATTTTGTACTGTAGTCATGAAATCCACTTCTTATGTGTGTTGATTGATATCCTGGGGACTTCAGATATCATGCACAGCCATGGAAAAGCTGTCTGTGAAGAGCCTAGATAATTGCAAAATGACTTACAATAAGGCATGGAAAGGCTACCGCAGATCCAGCTATTATTATAGTGCAGCTCACTCCTCCAGCCTGGAGGGAGAGAAAATATACAAAATGTTTCTATGCATTTGATGGCATGTTGAATGTTTTACTTAATATACTTAGAAAAACAAGGAGACACATTCCAGCTACTATAGTGAACCAAACGAGCCTTTCAAAGGAGAAAAAACCCACTCTAATCCGTGATCTATAATTATGGCTCAGTAATTTATAAGGGAAGTGGGACTATATTTTTCTAGCAATTGTGCTAATATATTCAGTGCAGTATGGCTTAACATTTCTGCTTACCAGCTCTGCACCCTCTTATTTGCATCCTCTTCTTCGCATCCCTATGGGACAGAGATACTTGGTACTGCCAAGTTCTCAAAGGATTAAAACAGTGAGTTTGAACCTGCAATTCAGAAAGCAGTGTGGCTCCACGGGCAACTCTGAAAGGAGTAGGGGAAGCACGCTCAGACAGGCTGGATAGCACAACCGTCACAGAATTTCTAAAGAATTTTGCACCTACCTTCTGTCTCCACAAATTGGAGAAAGAGTGAAGACACTGAAAAATCAGAATCTGATGGCCGCAAATGGAAATTAGATATTGGAAATGAAAGGCCAGGCTGTAATTGCTGAAGATAAAAACTAGTGCACCTGCTTGACAAGAATTATGGCAAACCCCATACCTCTTCCAGCCCCTCCAATGAAGTAGGATGTCTTTCAAAAGTTGGCTGTGCAGTAAGCATTACAGCACTTTCTTGCAAACCCTGAGCAACATCCTGTGCAGGGTTGCTCAGAGATGTCAGCTCAAGTCCTGGACGCCAAGTGGAAATGTCAGGGCAGTGTTGTTTCTCAGCTAATCAACAGAATTAATTAGCGTGGCACACCATGGCATTAGCACAGATATATTACTTCCAGTTCCGCAACTGGAGCACATGAAGCAGGATGAGAAACTTCCTTGTCTCACCACGTAGATATAAATACCCAAAGTTGTTTGTTTTGCATGAATTTTACTACATTTTTCAATGTTCTGAGATGAGCAAGTATTCAGAACAGACCATCATATTGGTCCATAGTTCTTGAAAGTACATCCTCCTGTAAGCCTGACCAGTGGAGGATTTATCCATTTGTTATACTCTGCATTACCTCCACCGTCCTCTGTCTCTTTTGATGAATGTGTCCAATTTTCCCTAAAATATAAAATTATTAACTATTTACTGACCTAATATATAGCCACTAATGGGTGCCCTTTTGAGGGCTTTGGGAAACATGAAGGCACTTGAATTTACTTCTTCTTAAACGTGCACTTTGCTGCTCGCAGTGGAACCCAGGAATGTGCTGTAGCACGTTACATCGGCTAAGGGAAAGATTCCACAATGTACATGTGGTACAAGAGATACCACCAGCATGAGGGCATAGTCAGTGCCTAAGGAGATAATGCCACACTCTGACTAGTAGTGACACTTACCTTGCCAAAAAAACCCTCGTCTGGGTTAAAGTTGCCAAATATTACATGACATTAATATGCATTGCATAGTGTAAATTACATTAATTTAAATATTACATCGCATTAATTACATTACTAATACATAAAACTGCACAATTCTAAGGCCAGCATGCAGCACACCATCTTCCTTTGAGTGTATTACAGCAAGCACCAATGAAGTGCACTTTATAAGGAAAAATACCACACGCTTTAATATTACTTTCTAAAGGAAAATCTGTTTTTATTTTCTGTCTCAGTTGTGAAAATAAAATATTTCCAGTCATACAGATCCAGAGCTTGTCTTTGGTGAGATACACTCGCCTGTCCTTATTGAGACAGATATGATAAAGAACAAGGAATAAAGCTTCAAGAAATCAGCTGAAATATGTTTCCCACTCTCCTTGTCCTCTCCATCTGCCACTTAATCGTGGTCGTAGAGACATGGTTCCAGGGGTGACCTGCTAGACAAATAGACCTGATTCTCTTCTGTGCTTCTATTCGTACAGCTTGTCAGCACCCAAGCCCAGCAGAATCAGAAAGGATGGAGGAGGAAGAACAAGTGGAATTAGACACAGTCGGTGCTGGCACATCCACACTTTCAAGGGACCTGATGTGTTTCTACAGCCCACTGCCTTCCTCTCACAGAGATTGTGGTGGGTATGGCTGCCCTGTTGTATTTTTGAGTAAATAGCTCAATCCATTTTGGTTTCCTTTTCTGTAAGATTGAGTTCAAGCTGAACAGACGTTAAGTTTCCTTTTCAGTTTCTTTACAGAGGTTGATGTGTAAGAAGAAAAATGAAGACCAATTTAGTAGCTGCTTCAGAAGTGTTTGCTCACCTCAGTTATGATGCAGTATAGAGAGTGGTGGAACTTACTGGGGAGGGAAGAAGAAATGGAAAGAAATAAAACATTGTTGAGAGATTAAGGGAAAAAAAATCCTATAAAGTTAAGCAGAGGTACAGAAAGTGTTTAGTCTTGCATAAATTCCCACATATTTATCTCTTACTGTGCCCTGAAACAGTCAATCCTGGTCTCAACCAGGCACCCTACTAATGATTCCTCTGTTCCTACCTCTTACGCCAACAGCAGTTCAAAATCAAATTCACATTCTTTCAACATTACTAAAATGCAAGGAATCTCTTTAAGATGAATCCTTAATGAAGGGAGAAATAGGTCAAAAGAGCACACTTGTTGCTCACCAATCTAATAAAACCTTTCAATCTGCTGAACGAAATACCTCTGTGCAATGATAAAATGAATGAGTAGAGTCTTTCTGACGGAGAGAGTTTATAGGCGAGATAATTTCAGCACATCCGAAAGTCATCACAAGAGACATGCTTCTGTCTTTTAGTATGGTTGTCGTCATACCTTCCATGCCTCTAACAATTCAAATGAATGCACAGTAACCCTCAGGCTCCACACATTGAATATGCCTCCGTGGGACCAAACCTCAGTTCTTTACCACCTGCTGCTATTTTTGGAGGCAGTCTGTGCTTATTACAATATTCTTTCTTGCAAAGTTATTGAACCAGTACTAGACCAGAAGAAGCTAAAGAGGGAAGGAGTAAAGACGACAGGATCTAAGACAGCCTCAATTCTTAAGTCAGAAAACAGGTTTTTTTGTGGGATCACTTCACTGTCTAGCCACTTACAGTGGAGTAGTTTGCATCTTCGTTGGAAAACTTGCTTTTGTCGGGATTTTGGAGGAGGTGCCAGCTAAAAAGGTTGTTCATTTGCTCCTGGATGGTAAAAAATATGCAATCTTAGGGTAGTAGCCAAGGAAACTCAGCTAAAGGGTCAAACAGAGAAAAGAAGGTGGCTCTTCACACATAGTAGACCCAAGGAGCTCCTTGCCAAAGGATGTTGGGGATGTGAAAAGTTTACATGGCTTCAAGGGAGGGACTGTGCAGGGACTCAAAAGTGAGAGCTAGTGAGAGGTACTGGGCTGACAAATTGCACAAGCTGACAAAATTCCCTAAACTAGCCCTCAGCTTTTGCACATCTTTGATTCTAAACAGCTAAAATTTTCTGAATCTTAGAAGATGACATCCATGCGCTTTGAAGCTTTTTTGTTTTAGAGAAATGCAGTGAGGAATCAAGCATTCATAAGGTGCTAAATGATCTATTTTGACACACTTGTCAGCCTTGCAGGATGCACTTTTTTGGCTCAGAAAGTGTATTTGCAGAATGGTTGTCATTCAGGAAGAAATAAGAGTTTATAAAAAAATCATGTAAATTTAGTTCCGGAGGCAATAAATATGTCTTTGGAATAATATGGTCCTCAGAAAGATTTTCAAAACAAGGCTATCTAAGAATATGGGATCAGATTCCATCATACCAGGAAAGTAGGAAATACATTTTGGCATCAGTAAGACTCGCAATTAAAATCCAATATTGGATTTCAGCAGAAAAAAAAAAAAATACAGTGTTTAAAAAGGCTGAAACATTAGAGTAGCCTAATTTCACATGAATGACTAGAAAAACGAGTTGGCTTTCTACCAATCAAACTCTGTTTCTAAGCACTTGCTGCCGTAGACAACAGAAAATAAAAATCAACAGAGATGTGAAAAATAAAATCATACCAGATTTTTTTTTTTTTTTTTGCTTGTGGCTCATAACTGGATGTAGCATCAATATAGTTTTGTAAAAGCTTTTTTGGACGGAGTTCTGGGGGTTTTTTTTGTCTGGTTTCCCACCCTCTGACAAATACAAACATTTTGCAGCTAGTGTCACGTCCTATCTTTCAGATTCCCAGCTCTCTAAATCCCACATTTCTGATTTTGTAAATGCATCTGCTACGGGAGCTGATACAAGTAGCTGGAACCTCTTTCTTACTCTATAATCTAATGCACTTAGCGAGCCAATGAATATGTGTGAAAGGAGGGGCTTTCTGGCTAAGGGACTCCTTGCAGGGGAACAGCTGTTACAACGGCAAAACCTTAACCGAAGCCAGGCAAACACACTCACTCACATCTCTCGGTGGCTTTGTGCATCTGAGTCTGGCAAGACAATTCCCCCCTCTCTTCCTCTCTCTGAAAAAAGTGAGGAAACTAGCACAGAGAAACTTAAAGAAGAACGGATCTTGCTTGTGAAACATTTCAGAAGATCCAGTAATGGCCTGGATCAGCAATATCTCCTGGTTTAATCACTTTGCTCTACAAGAAGAACATTTCAGGAGGTACTTAAACAGCACTGACGATTACTTAGCTTTCCTATGTGGGCCCAGACGGAGCCATCTGTTCTTGCCCATGGCTTTGGTGTACACCCTGATCTTCGTTGTTGGGGTGGTAGGTAACTTCTTAGTTTGCCTGGTAATCCTCAAGCACCGGAACATGAAAACCCCGACCAATTACTATCTCTTCAGCCTCGCCATCTCAGACCTGCTCGTGCTGCTTTTCGGGATGCCACTGGAAGTCTACGAGATGTGGAGCAACTACCCCTTCTTGTTTGGGACCATTGGCTGCTATTTCAAGACGGCACTCTTTGAGACGGTGTGTTTTGCCTCCATCCTCAGCGTGACCACAGTCAGCGTGGAGAGATACATTGCCATCCTCCATCCTTTCCGCGCCAAGCTGGAGAGCACTCGCAAGCGTGCCCTGAGGACCATCGTGGTGCTCTGGGTCCTCTCTGTCCTCTTCGCCCTCCCCAACACCGGCACCCACGGCATCATGCTGCAGTATTTCCCCAATGGCACGCTGGTCCCCGGCTCTGCTACCTGCACTGTAGTCATGCCCATGTGGATCTACAACTGTATTGTCCAGATTACCTCCTTTCTCTTCTATGTGCTGCCTATGGGGGTAATAAGTGTGCTGTACTATCTGATGGGGCTAAGAGTAAGTCTTACTCCAACTGTTCTCAGTGTTTCCTTAGCTCATTCTTGTGTGTTTGTGTCTGTACGTGTCTTTTAAGTGATTTCACCTCATCTGTTTTCCCCCCAAAAGACCAAAAGTATTTCAAACCTCTGAAAACAGTGGATCCAGCTCCTTCTTTGGTGTAATCCCATTCTCAAATGAATATAGCTATGTTGGGGAATAATTTACCCCCATCTTTTTTAAAAAACTTACCATTGCTGCTGCTCACATTTGAATGTTACTTAAACATCCAAATCTGTACATTGATTCCAGCCTTTCGGAGATTTGCACCTTTGTAGTAGGGAGTAGAAGGAAATAGACCAAAAGGAAAAAGTGAAAAGAATAAAAAGGAGCAGGCTAGTGATTGAATCTTGTGTGTTACTTGTTTTCCCTCTTCTTGTGACTGTGGAATTTCCATGGCATTACTTTTTTTTTCTCCTTCCCTGGAGATGGTGATAACATTCAGTTGTTAAAACTCACAAAGCTGTCATAAACTGAAATGCTACCTTGCTTCAGCTAGCAAATTCAGCAATCATTTATTTATATAACTATGGCATAGTTTCACCATCGATTAAGGCTACCTTAGAGTTCATATTCATTCTCTCTCCAGAAAGTGAGACTAGTTTTACCAAGTATTCATCATTTAAATACGTGGATAAAGCAATCAGTATCACAGTGTTATAAAGCTATGTAGCACAACACTGAAATGCACTGCTAATCAGAGAGAATCAATGATTGTTCTTCTCATACGTTACATATATTTTGAAAATATAAATCCTATCTCATTGCACTGAATATAACTTAAAGTTTATAAAGCTGTGTCTGATCATATAGCAAGAAAGAGATGCAATATGCTAGCAGAGATGAATGAACTTACTGAACAATGTGCAAGAAATTCAACCAAATCTGTGCTGGTGTATATATCATTTTGTTTTGCTGCCTGACATTTACTGTCATCTGAAACTATCTAGAAACAATTTTTCCTTACCCAGGAAAAGCCACAAGAACTGCCAGAAATCCATAGCACGCAGTAGACCTTTGAAGCAATGAATGGGTTAAATTATCCCCACAACCCAGCGTCTTTACGTAGTTTCACAGAAAATTTTGCAAAATAAAACCTGAAGGGAGGAAAAAGTGCTGAAAATATAGCTCTTTAAAAAAGAAAGAGAAATCCCCAAATTAATGAAAAGAAGTCTTGAAGATTGCAACAGCTTCTATTTGTGGCAGCAGCTATTCCTAATCCCCATCCCAGAAGAGAAGCTAGGTACCAGACCAGGGCTGCATCCCCAGGACTTCTGTATATTCACAGGTAGTTCAAGCTGTCTTTCCTAAGGGCTGCAACGTTCATTGTTTCTGCATCTACTTTTTCTGTATATCCAACTCAGACTTCCAAAATTTGAACACCACCTGTCCTGGGTATATCTGCATTGCGCTCTAAATAGCACTAGGCAAGCTAGGTTCATTTTTGCAACAGAAATGATAGAAGAATGGTGTATATATATAATTTTTCAAGAGAAGACACTTTTTATATACTCACAGAGGATGAAATTTATGAAGCTTCAGCAACACTCCAGAGTCTCCTGAGTGCCATGTGTTGCTCATAGACTGTAGTGGAAAAGCTCAGAGTTCATCCAAAGGCTGCACAACAGCTCAAATTCAGCAAGCAGAGGCATAGACTTTCCACGTCCAGGCTTTATGGAAAGGTATTTCCTCCCCAAAGTTTCTCCCTCAAGCTTTGCCAGTGTTCAGGAGATCCCGGGGATGCAATACAGAAGGAAGCACATGTGACATGCTAAGCAGCTGTGAAAGGGTGGTAAACATGGGTCGTACGGTAGCTGAGTTCATTTTTAATTTTATTCCTTGCAAAAAGGAAAAAATATATTGGTCTTTCTCACTGGGAAACTCACAGGCAACAGAGCCTCCAAGTTGATTACCTCATGGTCGATTACCTCATGATCTACTTAGATATAATTTTAAGGCTTGATGGTTGAATACTACAATGTTACGGTCAATAGATGGTTCCAGCACTAGTGTAAAGAAGAGAACAGTGATGATTACACCACAGTCTCATTAGATTTGACTGTGGAAGATTCCTGCTCCCTCTTTCATGGGGTCTTCATCACAGGTGCCTTTAGGACCAATCCCTAAATCAGCCAGGCTCTTCTTTAAACCCAGTTCAGCTGTTGGGCTACTGGTTGCAACCTATGGCCAAAAAGCTGAGGAGGAAGAGAAGAGGGAGAAAATGGCTGCTTGCGGAAGCTAGTCCCTGCAGCGCTGATAGGGATGGGGTGGCGTTGCTTGGGAAGAAGTCTGCATTGCAGCAGGATTCAGTGCAAGGTCCCTGTCCATTTCCTTCAAACTGATCTCTAAAAGGACACAAGGATAGCTGGCTCCCACAGGTTGTTTGAAAGTCAGATTCTGTTTAATTAGGATTTTTGTTAATGAATGAAGAGAGTGGAGAGTCCAGAGACCTATTTATCCCACCTACTTCAGACATTTATGAGGGGATCTAGATGATTGGGTGGGATGAGATTGACCTCACCTAGGAGGATTCTTCTGTTAAGAGTCCAATACTTTTCTTCGTGTCTCTTCGCCTCAGTAACACATTGGACACACTGGTGATTTTGATTTCAACTACCTTTGAATCAGGACAACTTATTCTTGCCAATGTACAGCTGGTCCAGATTTTCTCATCAAAATCTATTTTGCCCCCTAAGTACCCAGTTGTTAAAACCAGAATTGCCTGTGGACAGTTGACTGCCTTTGGCTAATTTCTGCAGAGCCCAGCACACTCCGGAAGAGTCTGTCCTCTTTCCACGAAGGTTGTCCTGCAAACCTTGCACCCACTAACAAATTTTCTTTTGCGATGGGAGTGAGCAAAGAGTACACCCAGGCTGCAGTTCAGCGGACGGGTGGCAACTGCTTCAGCCAGATCACTCAAGTAGGCAGAATTGCATGCTTTAGCACAAGTAACGTGGTTTTTAAATATCAATTTTTTCCTCCAGCTGAGAGAAAGTTTGATCACCACTCATGTCAGACAGGCCAAGGAGCTTACAGAAATGGTCCTCCTGCTTTTGCCGAGTGTCCTCACTAGATTTGCCTGGAGATAGGTGAGGCCCTAATTTCATTCTGCCTTTTGATTTCTAGTATGAAATGCTGTAGCCAATAAAGATGTGGGGGGCAAACCCAATTTTCAGCTTCTTACTCCAGACACTTTTAATTCTCTTGTAGTGAATAGGTTACATTCATCTCCAGGCAACCCTACAAAACCTCCTAATCCACAGTGATGTAAAAGTAACCACTGCCTTGGCTGGAGTTCTCCCTCTGTCAAACCATTGGCATGAACTCAAGTTACAACCTTTGCCATGGACTCATTTCTTTTTTTTTTTTCCCTTACCTTTTGTCATAACTCATTGTTTTCTTAAATTGCAACTGCTGAATTATGCTTACTAGTTACAGCTCCATCTATTATCACTTGAGGCTAAAGAGGAGCCTTATAGCATCATCAAAATGACAGGAGGAAGGTGAAAAATATAATGTGTCTCTAGTTTATTACAGCACCAGAGCACTGTATTCTCTGAGGCTTTGGAATATGCCTGGAATAGATTACTGTTGAGACTGAAAACCACTGAAGAGAAACTAGGGATTTTAATCAATCTGAGCAGACATCTATTGCTAGATGTGTTACATCTTTCTTAAGCAACTGTGGCTATGACAAAAAGTTACAAAGGGAATTATGTAAAACATGGGAGGCTGAATTGCACTATAATTGAATATAGTTCGATTTACATATGTTTCCCTTTTATGGGTTTTATGAATAAATAGAATGTCGAAAGAAGGTCTCATTCGATCATCCCTATGGAAAAGTATTGCTAATCAAAAATCAGGAAGCAAAGTCACAGTGTAAAAGGCAAAAGAAAATGGCACAAGTAGCATGTTTCCACAAGATTTTTACCAATCCAAATTGATTTCTATCTTTTCCCTCATTCCTGGTACTCTTTCCCATGTAATTAAAAGGTTTTTTTGCAGTTTCAGTTGTAAAAAGCATCACTCCAAATCTGTTGGCTAATCAGAAGTTCCCACTTCAGGAAGCTGGGTCCAATTATGCACGCTCCATAGATGATTTCTTTTATAATCAAAGCAATTGTCCTGATTATCTAACCCTGGTTTTTTCATCACCAAAGCACCAGTGCTCTCACCATAAACATATTGGGAAGCATTTCAGGGAGGATCGGATTATTATTCCTTATGTCCATTATTTAGAAGTCCAGGAAAAACTACTGGAGAAAAAAAAAAAAAGCCTTGTTGTAATGGAGCAGTATGTGCCTGAATCTGTGCCTGTCATGCACACCGGCTGTCTGCAGTAGAACATATATGTCTTTTGTTCATTAGATGGATTGAATATCAATTAGTCCAAACACTCAGGGCACAGAATGAACTGCCTTGAATTCTACAGGAATTTTTCCAGTGATTACAGCTGTGTTTCACTGAGGCCTCTCTGGGTATTTTTTGGATCATTGGTTTGGGCTTAATTGTGGGGAACACTTTTAGGAAAACAAACAAACAAACAGTATTTTGCTAGAAGAGAAAATAATGAAAATAATGCCTAGCAAAATACTGTTGAAATTGAACACAAACTGTGAACCAAATATTGACTTATTGAGAAAGGACGAGTGGGGAACTGAAATACAAATTTGCTGTAAACATGCAGTCTCAGACGCATAAAATCTGCAGATTGCTTTGAACCTAAAGCTTCAATGTTTTCCTAGACTAAATTTCAGACTAAAACCAAAATTTAAATCTAGATTTTTTTCAGTGAGTCCTGAGTTGCCCCAAATTTTGTCTTGAACTACAGCTATCAAAATATCAAGCAGACTATGTCTGGTGGGGACGTCATCTCTTGTCTAAGCTCTCCGGTTTCCCTCCTTTTGCCAGTTGAAAGGAGACAAATCTTTGGAAGCAGAGGAAATGGCTGTGAATGTTCAGAGACCATCCAGGAAATCAGTCACCAAGATGTTGTGTAAGTAGTGAGTCCTTCTGTGTTTTACTTACCACGGATAAGAGGGGGACCGGGTCCTGAAGGGTATCAAGAAAATTCATTGGATACAAGAGTTATGAGATGAGTAGCTGTGATCAAAAATAAAAGGCTTATTGGTGTTTTATCTGGACTTAAATAGCATGGGAGTCAAACGTCATGGCTAACTATCAAAAGGCTCAGAAGGCAAATTTAACTTCCCAGCACGAGAGGAGGCTGAGCAAATCTACATGGCAGACACTTTCATGACAACTTTCTAATATCCCTCACTCCAAACCTGGCTCTTGCAGCCCTCTAAGGAGGATCCCACTTTTTCAGAGTGCAAATTGTCTATCTTGTACATTTTTAAAGAAGGATGTACCTCTGTTTTGCATCACACCATGAGCTCTGCTCATGAACAGGAAGGTCCTGCCAAGCCACATATATCACTGACTGCTGACATAACCACCTAGACCTTCCCAAGAAAATGTAGGACCTAGGCAGATTTGCACATTGTATAGCATTCAGGAGGATTTGTGCTCCAACCACTCTGAGAGCACTCACATCACTTCCTAATTTAGGGCTGTCTTTAAGGCAACAATCACCTTGCTATTGAGATGGTGTTTATGCAGGAAACATAAATCACCTTCAACATTTCCTGCAACAACATTATTCTTTTAGGCAGCTTAAGTCACTTTCTGAACTAGGAAATTGTGCTTTGAAGTCAGCCTCATTTTCTGTGCCCCGTGACTGTCACCACAAATGTGCATGGGACCAAAGCTTGGAATGGGTTTGCACGAGTCCTCACTAGAGCCACCACAGGCCAGTTTGTATGGGGAGGCAAACTATTCTTCTTTCATGATGGACAATGCACCCAGACAGACCTGTCATCAGCAGATGGTTCCTATGGCCTTATTGTGCTACATGATGTACAAATAGTGCGCAGAGGAAATTACCTCCAAGGCACAATGGAGTGCCAGGTACCACAGATGAACGATGTCCCAGGTACCACAGAGGAATCCAGACGTCTCACTGGCAGTTCCTTCATTGAGCTCTGTACATGCCACAACATCACCTGGCAGTTCCCTGCTGTTTGACTGCCTTTGTGTGTGCACGCACTGAGTTATCAAACACAGCCATCAGTGGAAAGTTTGTTCTTTTAGCTGGTAATGTTTTTCAGTGAGCACTGCAGAAAGACAGAAAGGATGGCAAAAGTTTTGAAACAATGAATCAAATTTGTATATTTAGTCTTTCATCAGGCTATCTGAACTATCTCTGCTCTGTGCAGGCTAGTGAACCATGTCCTTCCATAACAAACTTGTTTTTCTTCTCTTTCTCCATGCTAGTTGTCCTTGTGATGGTTTTTGCTATCTGCTGGGCTCCATTCCATGTAGATCGACTCTTCTTCAGCTTTGTTGTGGAATGGACTGAGCCTCTGGCTAATATTTTCAACTTAATTCATGTGGTGTCAGGTAAAGCCTTCTTCTTCCGCTTGCACAGGGACTGGCAAAAGAAGTATTTGTGAGTAGTTTACCTGAAATATGTAGTCGTTTATTTTGTAGGCAACATGAGGCATGCATAGAAAAGCTTCTCGAGGTTTGCTAGACAGTGATGAGAATAGTGCCCTAAATAAAAACTGCATGCAAGTTTCTGCAGCTTTCAAGATCTGGGTACATGGTCCAATACAGTTCTCTGAATATTCATAAAGAATAGAAAAAAAAGAAAGAAAAAAAAAAGGATATCATACATCATTACCAGCTACTTTTCCTTCTTGCAAATGTTCAGAAATGAAGGCTGCTGCCATTCTTCTGCTTTTAGTGAATTTTAGTGAATAGTGCTTTTAGCAGACATCATCCTTCAGAGGGTTTCTCAGGTAAACAGGAAACCTTACCAAATGGCAAGACAAAAGACTTACACACTGCTCAGAACTGGGTGATATAACCAAATGTTTATAACCCTGCCAACCGTAAAATGAAGGCTTCTTCAAGGAGGGATCCTATTTTCAGTCTACCATGGGAAAACACTGAATGTGGCTGCTAGGCAGCTCAGACAGATCCAATCTCGTGCAATTGTCCTGGTGTGTTGTAAGAAATTAGCTCCCCTCGGCTGGAAGTTATCCTCTGAGAGCTTTGATGGGGGCACCAGCTGTGCAAATCCTGCTGTGGGGATGAGGGCGGTGCCGGAGGCAGGTCAGTACAGCTCAGGAGAGAGCTGGTTCCTCAACAGCTGGAGACAGTGAGCTCCAGTTAATACTCTCTCCCACTTCCCTTTCCCTGTGTGCTGCAGTGCCTGAGCTCGCCTTGGCAAGACATCCCCTGCCTATGCCAGGAAGGCAGCGGGCAGAGCTCTGCTGCCGCCTCCACCCGTGCACCCAAGCTTGGTGGAGCAGTATAGGCAATGAAGAGATTTTCCTCTTCTGAGATTGTTCCACACACAAATGAGGTCTCTCTCTGCTTTCCCTCACCCTTGTTCTCCTAGGTGTTTTCTTCTATCTGAGCTCTGCCGTGAACCCCATCATTTACAATCTGTTGTCCCAGCGCTTCAGGATGGCTTTCCTCAGTGTGATTTCTCCTTGCTGCAAGCACTGGGCACCTAAACATGCTGCTAGCAAGATTCCTGCCCAGCAGAGCATCTTCGTGGTTGAGGACCGCAATCTTGTGGACTCTGCTGAAGACACAAGTCTCCCTGGCACCCACAGGACATCTGTCAGCAGTTCTCAGCTCTCCACTGGTCTGTGACTTTCCATGTTTTGATCCAGGTGAGAGAGAAGTTAAAGAAAATGAGAAGAGACCCTCCTAAAAGACTGATTTCAGCAAGAAGAGCTCACAGATGCGTCTTGTTGAATGAATGAATGAGGAGACTGTAATTAGCAGGTGGTTGAGAAGCATTGTATTATCCTCAAGCTAATAGGAGGGCTGGAAATTTCAGCTTACTGGCTGCAAACTATGCCAGCAAGGAGCTGCTTTACAAAAATGAGACATGCTCCCAATGTTACCAGCACAGGAGGGAGACACAGCTTATCCAAGTCTTACCGAATGGCTTTTTGTGTATCAGCCTAAACATCAGTTTACTTAGTTTGAAATGGGGCAAATCTACCCACTTTAGCTTTAGGCAAGCCAGTCTCATTTCTCTCCCCTACTATCTTCTCGAGGTGTAGCTTTTGTAAGACTCTCTTGGCAACATGAGCAAGTAGGCATGAACAAGAGCAGCTCTGAGCTGGGCTGAAAAACATCAGACGCCAGCAATAGCTATTTCTGGGCCAGAAGAACCAGGGAGCCAATAATTACAAAAAGCAAATTTTTGCTTTCTGAGATAGGTGAAGATTCGGGTGGCAGTTAGTAATTAATGCCTTGAATCACTTGGTCAAAAACCCTATCCTTTAGTCCCAGCGTTACTACCATATCTCCTCATACTACGTCTGGCAATATCTACACAGTGCTGAAATGGGACATGCATGCCACAAATTCATCTACATTACCTGGGAAACAGCCATTGCTGGGAGCTGAGGATGTTCCTGGTGTGACTCCGTTGCCCAAAACGCAGCTGATGGGGGACATCTGCCCAGGGGACGTGAAATGTCTGCAGTCTTTGCAGGCTTATCCTGTGCATCGGACAGCTTCATTTTTGCCCATCTGCCTGAACTGAGCCTGACCATGTACAAATGGACTGTGGTAAGTCCTTGCCGTGTCCCAAGACCTGCAGTTTGCAACAGCTTCTTATCATTGCTTGAACTTCAGACACTTATATGTTGTCTCTGCCAGTGAAGCCCTGGGGTCATGCTTCAGCAGACCTCCCACCTGCCCATACCAGGTGGATTGCAGAAGTCAGCGAACTACATGGGGTTAGCAACCACTAGGAAACAGGCTGGAAACCATTCACAATTTGGACAAACCTGAAGGACCAGAGAAGCTGATACAAAGGCAATAAAAAGGAGAGTTTTGCAGTGATTTTGCATCAACTGAATTCAATTTTCGCCACAAAGCACAATATAAGGTCTAGGAAACTCTCCCACATCCCAGTCATGCAAACAGATCCTGACGGCAGCATGCTTACATCCAAGTTGATGAGTTCCTGAGCTCCACTAACTGCAAGGTCAGGATCCTACAGGGTTTTGTAAAGGGAAGACAGGGTGAATCCAATAGGTAACAGAGAATTTTATAAACCTCTGTGTCCCAAGTTTCAAAGCCTGCTTGTGTTTCAGAGCAATGCCTCCCTTGTGCATCATGACGCAGGGCTAGGTTTAGCCACCGCACTGGGCTCAGCCTTGGCACGCACTGCCACGGACAATCATCCGATGTGTGTCGTCAAGGGGCTGGGACTTACATAGTCAGAGTACACAGAGTTATCATAACGAATAATAACATTAGTTTCTGAAAGATGATACACTGTATGCATAAAGGCTTATTCCAGTCTGGTCACTGGGGATCCAGATGACATTTCCCACCATAGGAGGAATGGGTTATAACCCCATTAAAATGGGCTCTTACCTTGTTTGCCCCAAAGTCTTCTGTTTTGCCTCTCGCTGTGGGACTCCCAGGTGATGCAAGACCCAGGGTCTCATGGCAGCTGGTGAGTCACCTTCTCCTGCAGCACAAGGGGAATTTTAGCCCATGTTTTCTGTCAGACCCATTTTACCAGCTGCAGTCTTGAGAAACCAGCCGTGGAGAGTGTAACAGATACACACACAGGGCCCTGGAGTAAAAAAGGCAATTCCTGCTCCCTGAAGACACAGCTGAAATACTTTGCCACCCCCAAGTGGACGCTTAGAGTTTTATCAGTGGCATTTACATTTCTAACTTGTTTTGTATTATCATTTTTCCCTCCACCAGACATTAAAGTGCGCTTTCCCTCTGGATGTGCTGTGCCAGCGGTGCCTTGCTGCCTGCGAGCTGCCGAGGTCCCCGTTCTCCTGCCAGGCACCGAGCTCTGTGGTCCCACTAAGGGGCTGGGGACCACCTGGGCACAGGCTGCGTGGGATGTCCTCCCTCAACTGCGCCTCTCTTGTGCAAGTCCCTAACCAAGCCCAGGGCTTATCCTCCTTATCCCAGCAGTGTGGAGCGAGTATAGTTTGACATACTCACACATCCACCATATGATGGAGACATTCCTCTGCAAGATTTTGTAGCTCTGAATGCATCTTATGCATGTAGGACCGGGCAGCGTCTTGTGTTAGTGCACAGAGAGCCACCCAGCCATGAGTGATGCCGCTCTCTTCTCCTCTCTTCCTTGGAGAATTGCAACCTTGGCTGCAAAGCTCGGGGTTGTCAAATGCATCTCTTGGCTGGCAGATGAGCACACAGACCTGCAGTCAGGGTTGGGATGTGAAGCTGTAGGGTGAAGAATTTGCGTGATCTTAAACAAAATGGCCAAATTTTTGTTCCTAGGGATGACAAAGTGTTTTGTGAGGAAGGGGAAGTGATGGAGGGGAAAAGTGTGCACGAATGTGGAAATTTTAGAAGAGAAATAGTGAGAATCAAGTCACCGGGAACTCACTTCCGGTTCTGAACTAACTTTTTTTTTTTTTTACATCCTAAAAGCGGGTGTTATCACATTTAATTTGGTATCAGTCAAAAGAAGTGACACTCATAACGAAAATTACTGAGCTTTTTAGGCCACACATCCAGAGCAAAGCTAAAATCATTTAGTCTTGCACCAAGTCAAACCTTCTGTGAAAGTGTTATTGGGGGAGACATGTCAAAATTCTTCTAGATTCTGCTAAAAAGAAAATAAATGCAGTGAAAAAGCACAACTCCTTACCCCCGCGTTCCTGAGGGGGGACCTCTAGAAAGTAGCAGATGCACTTTGTCCCTATAAAGTAGTCAATGTCCGTTGGAGGTTTTTCTTCCTAAAAGTCGGAGCTTGAGTTACCTATCACTCTGCTCTGATATTTACCTGGCTGAATTTTGGAAGCTGGATCCAAACATGAAAATACTGGGAAGGTGGATAGAGATGTCCTGAAAGCCGACGATAATTCCTTTATTTATATGTTTAGCAGCTTTCACAGCCAAGCGCTGAAAAATGTCGGCAACTGGCTCAGAAAAACTCCTGTTGCAAGGAAATGGAGAACAACTCACTTTCCCCCAAAGTGCTCTAGTGTGATAAAAATATATTTATTTGAAATCAAGCGTGACCTCCTAGACAGAACTGTCTATTGATTTATTTCTCTGCTTCTGTTTCTCTCTGGGAAACATGCAACTGTGTGAGCAAGAAACTGTGGAATGCAGGGGCAATGCTCCAGCACTATGAACAAAACACGGACAGTTTGAAATGTGTTGCAAGGAAGCACTTAAAAGAGAGAAGAATTTCTTGCATTGCCAATGAACGATACTCGGATCTAATGCCAGGTTCAGTACTGGAATAACATCATGACAGCAAGTGGACAATTCTGTTAAGTTTATATGAAGAGTTTATTGATGCTACTGTATTTTGAAGTGTTTAAACCATGGCTTACCAGTAAAACTAAATGTACGCTTCGGCTGTGGAGCTGGTTATATCTATCTGTGTGTAACATGAAAATAAATATACTAGAGTCTCTCTTCCTAGGTCTGGCCCGTCCTCCAGCAATCCTTGTGCTTCTGGTTTCTCCCTCTGATTTCACAGGAGTAGCAGAAGATGGAGACTGGATGTTAGCCAGCACCAAATGCAGGACATACTACAAATCACAGTATTGTTTTTAAAAATGCAGATTATTTCGGCTGGTATAAATGCACGAAAATACAGCACTAATCCCAGTGCAGTTTGTTGCATCCAACTGCTCTGCACAACTGCTTCTGCAGGGGAGGAAGTTAAAAACTGGACAGAACAGTTGTCATAGTCAGGAGAAGGTCCCGAAGCAAAAAGTGCTGCTTCCCAGGCTGTGTAACAGCCAGGTCTCTCTCTGTTTTTCTATGGTTTCTATGCCTCATTTTCTCTGCTATTCATTATGACACTTGCTAGGTTTTTTCCCCACTGAGGTTTCCTGTTCTACAAACTAGCAAATCTATAGCAAATTGCTGAGCTGTAGCATTTCCATATCAAATGGATATTAAAGTAAGGAAGAATATGGTGATGAAAACAGAATAATAATCTGGACTCTTGCTTTCTATAACAAACTGAGGAACAATATGGGGAAAGGACAAGAAATCAAACAACCAGGAACTCTTACAAGGATTAAAAATTGGGTTTAGGATTTGGTCCAAGCTAATGCAATAATGGAAAATGTCCTTCAGAGTGAGTTGGAGGATAAAAGAGTTTGAAAAGAAACTGCAGAGAATTGCCCAGTTTGAGCCTCGCAGATTCCCCTGCCCAGGGGAAAAAGAAAAAAAACAAACACTTTTGAGGTTGTTAGGGAAGATCACAAGCCATAAAGGCTCATGCAGGAAAAGACAGTGACCATCTTGTGCATGATTCCGGACTGGCTTCCCTGACTTGAAAAAAGAAATTGGTCATGTGTAAAATTAGCATGGACCATAATGTAAGAACTTCACCTGGAGAGTCAGGGCTTGCTGGTTTTCTTCCACATTTCTTTCCATTTCACATTTTGGCTGTTCAACAGCCTGTTTTGGTCATACCCCAGACACAGCTAAGCTCATTTGCCACCAAAAAGTGGAAGACTTTCTGTTACTGTCTAGACTTCATGAAATCCTGAAAAGTTGCAGTTGTTGTTTTTAAGGCAAATTATCTTAAATCCACTTAATTTTTAAAGAAGGATTAATTTTAGGAGTATGGGAGCTGCTGGAATAATTTGCTTCCCACTGGGATAGCTAATTCATGAATGAAATACTGAAATCGTTATTGTAAAAGCCCAAATAACTTTTTTTTTTTCTTGCATCCTCAGGTTATACCATGTTGTGAAATGTAGTAAAGTTCCTTCCCAGAGGAACAGTGTTTTGTTTCCTTTTTTGGCTAGCAGTGGGTTTTCCAAAAGACCCTTTGACTCAGAGGTCTACAACACGAAGAGCTCCATCAGAGGAAATCTGGATTCCTTTTATAGTAAAAGAAGGAAAAAAAACCTTTGTGCTAAAATCAATTTATCTGACCTATTTCTGTTATCTACCTTAGGTGTTTTACAGGTAGTTTTTATGCATGTCTTCTACAGCTGAAAAACAAGGTACAGGTCACCTTGAAATGCTTTATGTTCTTTGTTGCAGAGCAGGTGTGTTTGTCAGTCCCTTTCAATTTGTTTCATTTCTTTAGAACCCAAGAGACCCCCTTAGAAATGACTCACAAGGAAAATTCATGCTCCTAATGAGCAAAAGAAATGGCTAACAACTCGCCACAAAACACTGGGAGACGAGTGTCTCCTCGGGGGCTCACCTACCATTTGCTTCATTGATCTGGGGCTGGTGCCTCTGGGACACATGGACGATGCTCTCAGAAGGTAGGGAAATTCAAACAAAGCTTGTAGCTTGTAGGGTTTGCAGCATTTGTTTGCAAGCTTGCTGTTGTCCTTCCCTTACTTCTACAGAAGCTGGTGAGGGCAGGAAGGGTATCTGTCCTGCCACAAAATGTGCTAAATGGCTGCCTAAACTCAATGGAAAGGTTCCAAAGAGAAGTTTTTTCACGCTGCTGTTGACTGCAGTGCAGGTGGGTTGGGCAGCACTGAGCAACTGCAGCAAAAAACTACAAGTGTCACAGTTTTGGGAAACAGAAGAGCTCCCCAGCCTTTCCGTGAGGAAGGAAATAAAACACAAACACAGGAACTTGGAGGTATAGCTATTGTTTATTTAACCACATACAGACTGGAGTTTCTGTCAGTTGGCTTGGTGCTAGGGAAATACTACATGCAGAGAGGTTTTTTGAATATGAAAAATTCAAAAATTGGCTAATACCGCAAACCTCAGCTTCCCCCAAGCCCTGCAGCACTGTTTCCTCCCAGCTCAAGTTACCTCCCAGCTCAAGCCCTGCAGCACTGTTTCCTCCCAGCTCAAGTTACCTGCAGAAAAACAGACCACAGATATAGCAACACACATAAATTTACATTACAGTAGCAATGACAGGACTCTCTACTGGGACTTAGACACATACAGCACACAGTGTGGTTAACAGGAACCATTCCTCACCTGCTTCGCAGTAACCATCTATCTCCATGCTCTTAGCCTAAAGTAATGCAAATCAGTTTGTGTTCCTGCATACAACAAAGATGAAGAGGCAGTTGACATCGGTCCAGTCGCATCTAGTTTGCTTATGTATCTCAGCCCCAAGACGAGGGGCTGAGTCGCGTGGAGTGCTCTCTCGCTGCATATAACAAGAAATAGTCCCTAAGTTGGGGCTGACATAGCAACCTGCCAATTCCCAGTAAACCTACTACGTTACTCCAAGAGGCAGCAGTGACTGCCATACATGATTCAGCCTTAGCACACTCCACTTTTTTTACAGTGTCTCTTGCATTGACAGCTAGAAGCGCTCATATAAGTGCTAGCTTCAATCTGGTCACTTCAGGTCTCATTTCTTCCCCTATCTCCCCTCCCATAAGGAAGAGGTATATTGAAGAATCATCTCTCCCCCCCCATCCACCCCTGTCTTTTCGCTGCTAAGAAATTCCACTGAGGATTGAGTCTTTTCCCTGCAACTTTATTTGCCAGCTGTAGGGTTTTCACACCATATTTGTATTCCAGTCCCGATTTCAATTACCTGGCTAACCTTTTCAATTTTCACAGAGAGCGAGAATCAGAAAACAGCAGGTCCTTTATTACAACTCACAGTGGCGGGGAATGTTTCACCCCCACTTCCCTCCCCTATGTTGGCAGGAAAGCTCTATCGAATTCAAACAAACTCATTGATCATAACTTGTCTATTTACTTACGCTTTGCTGACTGTTAAGTATTCTGGTCCTTTCTGCAGATGTGTTTTCCATCCTCCCTTTGTCTTGAATGGGCTATTTTTTATATAATTTCTAAAAGCCATGAAGAAACAATCTTAAGTCTTCACACTGGTGCTTGACTCCAGTGAGAACTCTCACCAGGGTCAAATACTGGGGGAAGGTAAAAGCCTTGTGCTTCAAGAAGTGCTATTTGCTTATCTTTGATAAGCAAGGCATGGTGGCAGCCAGTCCCAGAGCACTTCGCAGTGGATGCTCAGAGCATTGGAGGGGTTCCCTCAGACCAGAAGGCAAGTCAGGCACAGGACACCACCCTGCTGATCCCAAAGCCACTGCTCTGCCACTAAACTGCACTGGCCACAATTGTCACCTGCAAAAGAAATCCTTTTCCTCTCCCTTTTTGCCTATTTCAGCTCTCCAAGTCATAATCCTCCTATCTCAGTGGCCAGTCCCTCCCAAACGACGACACTCCTTCATTCTTTCGAGCTCTTGATATAGCAATCATTTCCATGCCTGTGCTCTGTCTGCCCCATCACCCAGCCATCCTAAAAATGGTTTATTTGATTGGGGGTGGTGGGGATTTAGTGCAATAGATCTGTTTCTTAGCAACTCCTTCCCCTCTTTCTTAATCTTCTTTTGTTATTTCCAGCTCATTATCTTTGCCCATGTTCAACTCCAAATTAACTTAATTACAGACAGATTTCATATCTCTCTAAACCAGAAGGGGCACGTGTAAAACATCCTTCCAGTCAGTAGTAAATGAGGGCCCTGGCCTATGCTAAGTAGGCTCTGGGAAAGGCAGCTCAGCTGTGTCTGTCCTGCTCCCTCCCAATTGTTCATAGCTTCTGCTGTTCCTTTGAGCTGCTTTTTAAGCGAGGCATTTCATGTATCCATTTTGCAGCCTACGCAAGTTCATCACAACCACTGAGCTCCGCAACAGACGTCTGTACAAACTTCCACATGAATGCTTCTCTTATGCAGATGCCAAGGGCACTGAGATCTTTCCACCATATTCCCGATAGATGGAAAATGTCTAGGTACAAAGTCTATGCCCACTGGAATCTGCCCTGGGTGCAAATCAGAGCTAAACCTGAGTCGTACTGAGCTTGAACATTGGATATACTCAGTCCAGGATGCCCTCCTATTACTGGCACATTTAGCAGGCCAGAGATCTCTCTTGATTAATGCAGCTCTGGTTGCCCAAAAGTCGTACACTGATGATAGCTCTCTCCTTGAAAATCCCCACTGAAATAAAAATGCACTAACTGGACTAGATCCAGGGCAGCCCCTCATACCTCATCCTCTCCTTAGATGGTGATAACAGGCTTCCTCTGGAAATAAGGAACAGGATCTATCTCCAGCAGTTGATAGGTTTCTCACCTTCTAGTAGGTAAGGTTGCACTGCTGTGGCTTACCGTTCACAAAAGTTCTCCGCTGGAAGAGGAAATATCTTCTCCCTTCTGCTGGAGGTCAAGTAAATGCTAGCCAGCCAGGTCACGTCTTCCGAAGTCCATCAAGTTTTGTCACTGTGTCGGCGATTCCTCACTCGTAGAAGCAGGATGCTGCTCTGAGAAGAATGAGGAGAGATCTGTATTCACACAATGAGGAAAGAGTTGTGAGATAGCAGCAGCGAACAGACTCGTGTTGAGGGTATATGAAATACTAGGAAGCCATCTAAAGACATAGAGGAGGGAGAACTGAACTCCCACCAGTGGCATAAAAGGCAAGGAGGGGTTTGTGGCAGAGGAATCGGAGAGCTGTGTTTCTACTATCTGAAGAAAACACCTGTGGTCTCTGGGAAGGAAGGAGACCCCCGGTGATTCTTTATGCAGGCGGTTCCTCCTCATTTAGATAAGCCCTTCTTCCCAGCTCTACGCTGCCCTGGAAAGTGGAACCACAGGTTAAACTGGGATGTGTGTCCTCTCATTCTACAAAGGTAGAATTGCAATTCATGCACGTATACTTGGAGTTAACTAACTTGAACACTGGTAACAGTGCAGCTAGAGGACAAGTCTTCCTGAGGCTCTGGTGACTGGCCCATGCAGTTAATGGGAATGACACGAACTACTGTGAGGAGACTACTACCACATGAACTGCAGTCAGGTCCTTGTCCTTAGTCCTGGACTTTCTGAAGGACAGAGCCTCATTCAGAATGAAACTCTCTCTGCCCCAAAATCTTCAGGCTCTTCCCTTTCTCTGTTGCCCCTTGCTTGTGCATCACTTTGCTGTGTCCCTCTCTGCTCTGTAGGGAGAGAGGTCATAGGTAGAATAATTCCTCCCTGCTTCACTAAGACATTTTCAGAATTACCTATCTCAGTGTAACCACGTTGAATTTATCAGCTCAGCAGGAGACTGTTCCTAAGGTCTGTTTTTGCCTGACGAAGGCCAAGGAGCAAATACCTGCCCTGAAATCAGAATGTGTGGCCTCTAAATATCATTTGTACACACCTTCCCCAGATTTACAGGCCAACGACACCAGTCAGTGCCCACTGGAGGTCAGTCTTGTGCCATGAAAACCTGTGTGGGAAGTGAGGCAGTGGGGTGCCCTCTGATTTCCAGCAGCCTTGGACTCTAAGCTTGTGTGTGCAGCGCACAGGATGCTCCAAGAGAAAACCTGTTCCAGCTCCCTCAGTGTTGATTTATGATTTAGAGATTTTTCACGTTCTAATTTCTTCTTCTCCTTGCTCAAAAATATCCAGTGGTCTGTTGCTGTATAAGCTCAGCAAGGGAGATGCATGCGCTGTTCAGTCACTGCAGGATCACAGTGCAGATAGTGCAGGATCACAGAAAACCAGGATGCTCCTCAGGTCCAAGCAAACATGTGCAGTGGCACCACATAGCTGCTGAGTCAGGCTTGCCCTGCTCATCCAAGCTGACCTGAAAAATACTCTTGTTTCAAGGCAATTCTTAGTCTTTTGGTTTTGTTACACAGGGGAGTAGCATCGTAATTATATACAGATTTCAACCTGCGGAGGAGAGATCAGGATATTGATCGATGACCAACACAAGTACAAGTCTAGATATACCCAATTCAAAGGCATATTCCTTGCCAGCATCAATAATTGAGATTTTCTACACTAAACCCTGTTCAAAGAGTCACCTCCTCCTGCTCCTTCTGTGAGACCCTCCAAGAAGGCCACAACAAATATTTGATGGGAAACAAAATCCTTCAGCTAAACATTTTGATAAAACAGATTTTTCTCCCACAAAAAAAACCATCTATGCTTTTACACAGGATCCCACAGGTGCCAGTGCAAACTCAGCTCTGGCTCTACCAAGTGAAGTCAGCTCTTGGTAATTCATACATCTATATGAAAAATATGTATCAGTATGCCCTAAATAGAAAAGGGAGACTGAAGTGCTCAGTTGTGATCTCCTCAGGTTACTATTCTACATATCAGTCTGTGGCCCAGATATTCCTTATTACACCTTCATGGTGACTGAATTTTTCTCTCTAGATCAAGGATGGCAGAGCTGTCCTCTCCAGTCAGGCCACACCTGAAGTGCAGGACACATATCATCCACACACATTCACTGAAGATCAAGACTGAAATGACAGCCAGTATTGAACAAACCTTCTGTTGGCCCCTTCCACAAGAGGCCTTAAGCATATATTTCTTCTGCTTTGCTGTAACAGACAAAGAGCCATTCCTTTTCTGCCGTTTTTCTAGCACAGCAATAGAAATATTGATCCCCACCATTGGCTTCTTTCCTGTGAATGATCAGTTATCCTTTGGTGTTAAACAAACTGCAATTATGCATTCTAAACAACTAGAGAATACCAAGGGTCAAGGTACCTTCTGATTTCTTACCTCTTATTCCCATTAGTATTCCTGTCCGCATGGCCTTGTGCACGCCACATTTTTCCAGCAGGAGAAAGGCAGTCTCCATCTCTCTGTCCTTCTCTGCTCGTACTCACCTCCTGCCTGAAGGAACAGTAAAGTTCTTTCTGAAGCCAGACAGTTCTTAAGAGGGACTGGAGCAGATGGAAAAAAAGAGACAGGGTGGGGCCCTTGCAATAACTCAGTAATATTGGCTTTCCATAATTTGGAAACAAGCCCACAGTATGGCCGTGGCACTGGCGTCATTACTTGGAAGACATGACCCTGACCAGACCAGGACCTTGGCAGCCCACTGATGACATGGACAGCCAGAAACCAGGCAAGCAATGGGTAGAAACAGAGACAAGACGACTGTTGCCTTTGGCAGAGCCCATTTTTGTAACAGATATCCCTGCAGCAGCCCTTGGGTGCTGCCAGTTTGCTGCATATTGGAAACTGTGTTAGGAGCATAAGATGCACTGTTTTCAGTATGTTCCGTATTGGCAAATTACATACCAATGAGCTTAGGCAAAGGGAACGTTTATATCTATTGCTTTGCATATTAATCAGCTTTGCATGTATACGTGCAACAAGGTTAGTGAGAAAAGGAAAACAAAACTCTGGCATTTTGCCCTCAGGATCTACCATTGGTGCTTCCTCTCAGAAATCAGATATTTTCATTCCTTTTTTTGTTTGTTTTAGGGGGAGGGGGTGTTATTCTTTCCCTCCTCATCCTTTGCTGCAACATCTGTGATATTTACTACAGCAGGAAATGTAACGTCTTCACCTGGCTGTTTAGGAGCTTTGCAACTGATGGTCCATTACCACTTTCTTTTGGGTATTTATTTTCTTATGAACATTTTGTACCTTCACAGATGAAACTGAACCACTTACCTCTATCAATAAATCACAGCAGCTAAAGCCCTGGTTTACTGCCAGCCTGGACCAGCTGTGGAACTTGGTAACTGTGCTGAAGACAAAAGGTTTGGGCCAGGGATATAATTAGCTGACCATTTTTAAAGAAGGATTGGAAAGAAAGGGAGAATTTAGAAAGTATCTAGGTAAAAAATAGCTGTATGGAAGCAGGACAGCTGCTAGTCTCTGTGAGCAGGACCCGTCTTCATACATCTCGGCTCATTTACTCCATTGATCTGGCCAGCACATTTCCGAGTCAAGATTTGCACGGCCTTCCTAAGAACGTCTCTCTCTCTCCATCTACCATACCCCAGCTGCCCTTGCTCTCCAACGCTGCAGGCTGAGTCCTGTTCATGACCCAGGGACGAACTTCTGCCCTTGGCATAGCTGGATAAAGAAATTCCTTCGCTGAAACTAGGGATACTCGTGTGTCACTCTTCAATGATGCTCTGAGGGAAACAGTGCTTGTTTTAGAAATGCTAAAACAAAAGGGTTTATGGATATTGAAGGGTTTTTCTTAGTTTGATTCTGGCAGAAGCAGCTTTTCAATCCATTTATCAAGCTGCCTGCAGCTCCCATTTCAAGGCTGATGAAGCTATAATAAACAGAGAAAAGAAAGAAAAAAAAAAACGTCCTTTGAAAAGTATATCTAGAGCAGTTTAATAAATAAAAGAAGGTTGGGAAAAAGAAGAAAAATCACGAGTGCAAGTTTTGGTTTTCGTCTGCTGTTCATTTTATAGCATAAATTTAAATAAATGAATGAAGCAAGTTGGTGGAATCACTCTTTCATTCTGAAATTCATTCTCTAAAAAGTCCTGCCTATGAATTCATCTTTCTACAATGGCTCATGTCTTGCTATCTACCCTCCAAATTGGCGCTTTGAAATTTATAAGCATATCCATCAAGATCCGCAGACCCTCTGAGTTTCTTTGAAATAGTACACGCATTCCTGATTGATGAAAACTCTTTATGGAAACTGCAGTGCAATAAACCTCAACACAGCTAAGCACCTGGAGGCTGCCTAGCTCAGGTGACTTTCTGGCCAGGGATCCTGAACATTATACTGTTCCCTTCCCACTGGCCACACAGAGAAGACCTCAGAGTTTGCACCAACCTTTTGTTTTCCATAGAGGAGACATTGCTCCTGGAAAGCTCCCTGGAGGTCTCAGTCCTATGTTAGCTACCAGTTGTTTCTCTGTGTGTGAGGGCAGCCTTTGCCCGTGCTGGGGTTAAGTGTCATTTACCATGTTCTCTTTTCCATTTGGATTCATGGATATCTGGTAATCTGGGAGACTTCTCCAGTCTTCTGCTGGGTATTTTATGTCATCGATCTCTGAGGTATGGCAAGAAAGTTACTGCATTTCTTTCCAGTGCATTTTGGTTATCGAGGCCTGATAGACATTCAGACTGGGTGTCCAGGTATGAATTTCAATACTCTTCTTCCAGAAGCTGTCACCATGTTTCATTACATTGCAGTAACTCTTTTTTGGGTCTGATCCTTTCTTCAGCTGATTTGGGTTAAGATTCATAGACTTCAACAGTTACAATTAAGATCCTGTTAGCAAAAGAGGAAACGGAAGAAACAGAAGAAAATATTGAAAGGTGTGGAGTGGTGAAAGAATCAGAGAGAAGTGGAGAACGACAGACAAGCCCAGAGGAACACAGACAGGAACTGAAAAGGAAAGAGAAAAAAAGAAAAATTAATAAATAATTGGAATGACAATAAGACTGAAAGAAGAGAGGAGAAAGGGAAGGAGAAGGAAAGGGGAAGGGAGAAAAAAGGCACAGAAATATGCATAAAGAAAAATCCACGCTGTTTTTCACTAATGCTTCACCAGATAGAATTGGTATCAATAATAGAACCTCTGAGCTCCAGAACAATAGGTGAAATAATTCAAGCACCCCTTTCAGATTAAATAACAGTGAAGGGAGTTTGATTTCTTTCCCAGATTTTCTTTTCCTTCTATATATATAGAAAATAACCTCATCCACTTACTCACATTCTGTGGCTCATCACCACAAAAATATAAATAAAAGAATGAAACCAGCCTTCAGTGCAGACAGAAAATAAATCAGAGTCCTCAGTGCTTTCTCCTTGTTGCAGCTGGGTCCTGTCTTCACATTTATTTATTTTTAAATTTTCCCTCCCTCCTTGCACTCTAGAGAACCATATCCCATAAAATGTCAGGTTATCAAGTTAAATGTGAATAATTCATGAGATAATTATAAAACATTTACACCAGAACATTACTATCCTGCAACTAAAAAAACCCCAAATACTTAATGTCCTCCAACATTGATGGCAAACCTCTTGTGACTGCAATGTTCTTTATAGCTAAAATTAAATGGAATTAATCTTCAATACTTCTTTTGTGCCTACTAGCACAGAATCACGGAAAGAACACCCTCAGATAATATGGAAATGCATAAAATGCATACATACACGTGAGTGTGTGTATGCACACCCATACATACATGGGATTCTGACACATGCCGACAGAGGAGATTCAATTCCAGTCTTTCTCCCCCAAACAAGACTCTGAGGCGTAAGGGACATAAGCTTTTATGCTCAAGGGATGGATTCAGTGCATGCTGATGGGTTGTTGTGATCCACAGGCACACACGCACACAGCTATAGGTGCAGCTCTCTGCCTAGACTGAAGAGCCGGAGCTGTGCATGTGGTGAGGAGCTGTGCCTCATGGAGACAGACTGTCCCTCACAAGTGCAAACATAAGGACATGTGGAGAAGACACACACAGACCTGCAGGACTCTGCGCCATACACTGAAGGACTGTAGTAGGATACAACATTTTCCTCCTCATACCCTTCCTCTGGAAGGGTACATTTTCTCCCTTCATCTAGAAAGGGGTCTTTGGTCAGATTCTGTTCCCAAAGTAAGCCTAGAGCTTACTTTGAAATGAATATAATAATAAATTTCAGTTTTACACTGGTGTCACCAAAATCGGGATTTACCCTTGTATATGCATCCAAAATTAAGACTGTCATACGTGGCTACAAAGGCTCCTATGAAAGCATCACTGATAATGCAAATCTCTAGTACAACAAGCGTGACTGGCTATTAGGACTTCTGCAGCCTCAATAACAGCTCCTCTGTCACTTTATGTCTGGACATGAGGCCAGGGGAGTGTCTGGAAAAACTCTCAAGGACATGCCTTCACTATGTGCTGGTGATCCCTAGTTGCCACAATATTCCTGAGGCCTTTAGTAGGCAAAAAGGTTCTTGCTTAGTTTACAAAAACTGCCGGCCTGTTGCTAGAGAGACTCAGATTTTTCAACAATTACTTTTCCTCTCCCTCCGGAACACAGGAAAATGGAGCACCACTAAACCAAAACCCAGCTAGGCAATAGTTTTTGTAAATGTGGGCTGACACATTCCCAGGAAACAGAGAGCCAGCAAACCTTGGGCTGGCACAGCTAACATCTAGCTACAATCCCTGAGGTAACCCAGGATAGAAGAAGAAACCCCCACAGGGCAAATGCAGGAAAGAACAACTCTTTCTTGTTCCCCTTTCCCCCTCGCTCCCTCTTTGAATGCAGTTGGTCTACAGAGAAAATTATCTGTGCTTTCTCACAAGTGTGTTTGCACCCAGACCAATAGGCTTAATGCTCTTCTGCACAGAAGAGGCGGCCAAGGGCTCCTCTTCCTCCCAGCAGCTATTGAGGCCACATTAGGCAACGCAACGGCTACATCTGCCTTACAGCCAGGAGAAGCCATCCCCGCTGCGAGGGCTGGGAGCACATCCTGAACCAGTGAATACATCCCAGGAGATTTGGCACTAAGCTGATGATAAACAAAACTACCCAGAGCCTGAGGCATTACAGTTTGATTAACCACACGCACCTTTGTAGAAGGATTAGGAGGACTCTATCATTGTGATGTTTGAATCCCAATTGAAAAATCAGTCCCTCCCACACAGACTGTGCTGGTCTGGGATCTGGGAGGGGAGATGCATGTGTCTGTAAGCATCTGCTTTGGGGCAACAATGGGGGGGGTTCAGAGCTCCGAAGAACCATGTTTACTTCCCATCACACATCAGCCCAGCAAAGGAATTACTGTCTCAGAGAAAAGTTAAGGTGAAGACAGATGAGGACCATGAGATGATGAGACAATCTTTACTAGTGTTATAGAGTCTGAATGTATCAATAGCTTAACTAGTGTTAACCAGCTAATTACAGATGCTAAAGAGGTAACACCCCTTCAGCTGATTCTTCATAACAACCTGGGCACACGCAACTGCAAAAAAGAGCTCTAGCATGAGGACAATGGCAGTACAAGGGGATGTGTTTTAGCTCATGCATTTGCTTACGTTCTTCTTGAATTCCTCTTCCTGATGTTTGAGATCATTTGAGTATGACAGTTTCCCAGTAAAAGAGCTGATGAAGACTGCAGCATTTATTTCTCTCTGTAAGGACAAAGGGAGGATCAAGTCCAAGCTGTTTCTTCTCAAATCATGGATCAATTGAGCAACTCTCATGATGTCACTATCCCTGGCACTGGGATCTAATTCAAAATTACCTCAAATCTAAAAGATTGATTTTCACCATCAGCATTTAATGTCTGCTGTATCTTTCTTTTCCCAGCAGAGGGGAAAAAAAAAAAGAAAGAAAGAGAGAGAGAGGGAGACGAAGGAGGAGATGGTTCAGATTCAACTGCAATTTAGAATTCATTTGCATTTTTAAATTAGTTAAGCTATGGACCGTTGCAAAGCAATGACAGAGAATTTTTGTAATAATTAGTCTGCTGGGAATGTAGAAATGGCTATACAGGCAGGTTGCACTGAAAAAGGAGACAATATCCAAATGCTCAAACTGGGATTTGCACAGGCAAATTAACTTTCCCTCATATGGGGCCAGATCCGGCTCACCACAGATAGCTACAGTTCAGACAGCTTCATCTGCACCAGACACTGACTATAGTCAGTGGAGAGAAAGGGATATTTCGAGACTATGATTCATCTTATCCTAAAGTAGGCCAGATGATTAGATACCTGAAGTGAGGTGAGATGAATCTCACTGTTGCTGTTTTCAGTATAATCTTAAATTCTGCAGTCTCTTTGTATGCATCAATCTCTCTTCAATGGGCTCCACACATCTTTCCCCCTCTCCCTTCCTTCTGAGGTTCCTACCATGATTCTCCTAGTACCTGTAATGAGATTTATCCCTCTCCTACCTCCAGAGAGTCCTTATTGCTTCAGATCTGACAGTAAGTGCTCGGGGAAGGAGGAAGTGGGGCTTCAGGGTGGAAATGAACTAAAGGACCCCCAATTTTGCCACAGGGTCCTAACCTTCCCTTAGCTTCTACAGGGGGATACAACAGCACTTCACTGTACAGTATAAGTTGCTGCATATTTAGCAATCTGACTTGAACTCACTGATTTTCTGATGCATCTCATGTTTGTTGTTTGAGATGGGTGAATATTATAATGTCTCCTTCCTTGGATGGCAGAACATGGCAGCACAAATGCTCGCTTTGCTCAGTAATGGGAAGAGACCACTCGTGACTAAGCACTACTTTAGAAACACTGCATACTCGACCATCTTGAAAGCAACTGTTCATCACCCCCTATATGCTCTCTGTCTCGCATCATTTCGTATTTGTTGTCCTTTGCTTGCCCTGCTCCAAAAGCTGGCATCTGTTCCTCAGTGTGACTGCTACTTTTTGCTTAAGTTTTCCCTCTGGGTGAACTGAAGCACAAGGAACATTCAGTGAATTTCCTGAAGTCCAAATCCTTCACCTGATCTGAAACATCAGCCCTCAGTACATTTGTGTTTACCCAGCTTCATCACTGCTTTGTCCAAAAATGTGAATACATTCTCTTCCAAAGCAACAACAGTCAGTCCCAGCTCACCTTCAGGAATTAGACAATACAATGTATCTTGCATGGTGATGTAATATTCTCAGTACGAACAAAAAGTGAAATGATACAGAGAGTGGAAGCTTTCTCTGACCCCTACATTGGCCAAAATATTTCTGATATTTCACTATAAATAGCATTTGCATCTGTCCATATTCATCAGACATAATGAAAACTGAAGTCAAAAACCACCAAATACATAAAACCCAAATGCTTGAAGTTAATACGTCACTAATTATGCACCTATTAACCCCAGTAGGATCAACAATTCAAAGAAATACGCACTCAACACTTGTCTGAACCTATGTTACAGCAAATTGTATACAGTATCCAGGGTAATTATAAAGGAACGAGAGGCTGTGCCATGGAATGGTTTGCTATCACTCAAGCACAGTATGGGATTACAGAGCATCAACATTTTACGGACACTTAATCCATAACAGTGCGTCATGTGGGTATATAAGAACCAGCCATTTTTAGAAAGTTTTACTTCTTTGTCTCCTTCCAAAGAGGTCCCTATGATTTGAAAATCATTCTACCTGCATCAAATGCATTAACTCTATGACCGCAAAATAGAGACCTCATTATTCTGACAACACAGTGAGTGCAACTGGATTTCCCTGAAGGAACCCGAACCTTTACAGTTTTATTACCATGTCACTCTGGGTTTTCATAGGTATTAATCACAAAAGTACATTTTGTTTCAGCATGGACTTAAGTGACTTGATCTAAGCTATCTCTTTTGAGGACAGAAGGGCAAGAAGAACATGAAAGCTAAAATAAATAAATGGCTCTACTTATACTACTATGGGTGCCAAGACCAAAATGTGCACCGTTCCACATTTGTTAGTCACTCGTGCAACTTTTGGGACTGGAATTTCTGAAGTGTGTTTATCCCTTCAAAGTTTCTGATATGCTGTTACCAGTTTGCCTCATCACATCAGTGGGTCTCAGCTGTGACAACTAGCACTGCCTTAGAAAGTTCAAGTTGCTTGCTTGCTCGCCTGCCATTTTGCCACCACTCACACGTCCAAATCGAGGTGCAATTAAGCACTTGTCTGGATCCTCTGCATTTTCCCGCAGGATATCCTTTTTTTTTCTTCCTCTGGCAGACAACAGTTGTGGGGTTTGTGCTTTACAGCTGTGGTGTAGGCTTTGGAAAGGTTTATTTAGCTTGTAGCATGCAGGGGCACATGGAGCAAACCTTCTGTCAATGCTGCTGAATTCTGGATAGGATTCTTCTCAACTGAGCTTAGGCAGCTGACCTGCAAAGTGTCTCGGTTTCTACTGTAGTCACTGGAGAGAGAAACACCTCCCAAGGATCATTTGCCTTATCCTAAGATGGTTGTTCAAGAAAAATGGGATCAGTTTCTGAAAGTGTCTTTCTCTTCCTACTAACTGCAGAGCAAATCTACACGCTTGTTTAGACTAGAAACCAACTTTAGACAGTTACATTTATACTAGGTGGAATACACTCAAAACTCAAATAATTTTTGTATGTTTACCTACATACATAGTAGTAGATACATTCTAGTTGTTTGTTCCTGAGTCTTTTCACGGAAGCATCACCTTAGAAAGGACAGTATTTTCAGACAGAACCAAGCTGATCCAGACTTAGACTCAGGAACTATGAGAAAACATCCACAGCCCTGAGAACGTACACTCCCAGCTAATTCTGTGATTATGATAGTGTCTTCCCTGTGAGACAGCAGGTTGTGTACAGACAGCAGTGAAAAGAGACAGAAAGGAGATAGAAAAGGAGCTTCACTGCATACCAGTTCCTTGGCGAGGACAGATCTGTATTATGGCCTCCCTTTCTGAAAGACTGAATTTTAAGACAGTTGCTTTGAAACATCTCCAACCATCCAAAGGCTGCCGAAGTAGTTTCATGCGGTATTTCTTTGTCAAGCGTCTCCTTTTGTTCCCAGTGTGGTGCTGCAGCCTGGCAGACAGGCTGAACACTGCATCGCAAAAGGTGCAGAAGGGGCCGATACTCAGTGCACTCTGACGCGTCTTTAGACCTTCACCTGCTGAGGCACAGTCGTCTATAATTATATGTGCTGGATATTTCCATATGCGTAACCAGCAGTTCAGATACCCTGCTGTCCCACGAAGTACTTTTCCATAAAAATAAGATCCTGTAAAACCTGTATCTTTAGACAACCCCCACTCTGAGATAGCCCACATCTCTTTATTTTACAAAATAAAGGCTTGAGTGTTCATTCTCCTGAGCCTAACGTTTTCCGCTGCCTTATCTGTGTTATCTGTGATTGTCTTGGAAACCCAGCTCACCCCGAGGCCAGCTATTAACATCTTTCAGCATAACAACAGCTTTTATTGTCCCACTATTTCACATGCATCCTGTCAAGACACGCAGATGAATGAGTTACCAGGGGGTAAGTTTGGGTATAAATTTAGAAGGCGGCTTCTCCATCGTAATTGTCTGTATTCATATTCTCATTCTTCATACTCAACCAGATGTACTTGGAAGTGATTTGTCCTCAGGAAAAAAAGGGGTTGGCTGCTTTGCATCTGCTATGTAGAAACAAAGAAAAGGGTGTCCTGGGGCTTCTGGTGAAGAAGCTGCCATCCTGGGAGGTCACCCACCAACCTTCCCTGCAAAACTTGTTCTTCCTTCTGTGGCACACATCGTGCCTATTCCACATTATTAAAAAATGCTTAGTGAAAATATGAAGCCAGCTATTTAATTTGAAAGACAATTTTCATCCAAGTAGATGAAGTATGTCTGTTGGAAGGAAATGTATTGTCAGGGAGAAAACACTGAATGAGGTTGTCTACAGTAAAATTCTTGACACTCTGCATATATGAGCAACCATCCACAAAGGACGTGCAGTTTACATCAGCGGAAGACTCTTCTCCAACCCCAGCTGTAATATTTCTACAGAGACACAACCTAAGAACATTTGACTATCTGCATTTTTGCATGCGCCTCAAAGCTTTTGTTAGCATGACTATGATGGCTAGTGGGTATGATTTGCTCACATTCCCAGCTGACAGCCAGGCCAGCAAGAGCTCATAGTTTATACATGGTCTCTTATTCTTTTTATTATTTAGTGGATTGACTAAGAATCCCTTAAAGGCTCCAGTGACTGTTGTGTTTTCAATGAAGCAGCAAATAACTGAAAACACTAAATACTCATTAGGACTGGTAAACAGCAATACAATAATAGGGAGGCAAATATTAGAGAACTTCTCACCCAACTAAGGGAAGCCAAATATAACAAAGATCGTCCTCAGAGAAATACGTCATGAATGGCACCCATCCCTCTAAATGAGTCCAATGCACCCTTCTAAACTATGGTGCTATATCATCTGGAATGAGAACAAAGCCAAAAAAGTTCCCTAAGTCCAGCTTGTACACACACCTAACTTAGCGTTTGTCTGTTATGTGAGTACACTGACTTTAGTGATGTTCAGCTCACGTCAGTAGCATTGCTCATTTTATTCTTTCTGACTACTTATCCATTCCACCAATGCTGGAATGGCTCTATCATAATTTGTGAATGCCATATGATGTCCTAATTATTGCAGTGCTTGTTGCATTCACATGTTAGATAACTGAAATGTGGGGGGAGAAGCAACAGGGAGAGTCAGGCATTCTGAGGAAAAGGCTTGCTCAATATACACCACTTAATGCAAACAACTCCAGGGTGCTGAGAGCCACATCCAGGAAATGAAAAAGGCTGGGCATCAGAATACCAAAACCATCTGCCTAAGGTCTTACATCACCACTGTAGAAATGTGACTGGGATTGATTTTGTTTCTCTTTTAGCTTCAGCTTCCCCATGGCTAGAAAAGATGACTGTAGCTTCTAAGTGTAGAAAAATATAATGTTATTCAAGACTGTGACATTGTTATTCTAATTTGCAAGAAAGGAGGAGGAGCAGATTCAAGGATGATGCAAAACCCTTGGGCTGGATTCCCTTTCTGGCTTATATTGACATAAATAACATGCAGGAGTGGAAAAGTCCGTATTAACAAGAGAATTAAAATGCACTAATCAATTTGCATTGCTACAGTGGTGCAAGACTTGAGAGGCATAATCATAAAACTGGTTCCCCCTGAATTTCCTCTTTTATACTTATTAACTGTCTTGGTCAAATTCTCTTCCTTGTTCAGATGTCACAAATAAAGTATGACTCAGCTAAAGGCTTTAGAGTAACCGTGGTTTTGCACCATTGCAGAGGACAACAGGCTTCGCTCTAAGACCTAATGTGCCTTGTTCAGAATGGTGCTAGAATTGTTGATGTTCAAGGACAGATTGGACAAGCAGCTGCAAGAGGAACCCAGTGTGGCTTACTGAGAATCACATCAGTCTGGGAAATCCTGAGCTGAATATACTCAGAAAGTAGAAAATGTTATGGAGGAAGATTAAACATGCTTGCCCTGTTCTCATTCTTCCCCAGGTGTCTGCTTATGGCCCCTGATGAAGACCCATTACTGATGCTGTCAAGCTGCTCTGAAGGCTCAAAGATATCCATTTCTCAATGGCTAATAATTTACAGACTCAGGTGCACCATGAACATTATCTACACATCACGAGTCTGATGAGAAGACAGAAGATGGTGAAGATTATTTACCAGAATGGAACTCTCTGCATTCCTACTATTGCCTTTATCAGTAAACAGAGAAAAAACAGTACAAAAATTACAGACTTGGCCCTTGGCAGAATGATTCTCAAAGTTCTTCCACAAACTGGAGATGTTTTGCAAGATGGTCAGATTGAACCCCAGCATGCCAAGTTCAGACATTTTATGGCAGAATGGGGTTGTGTTCTTACAAGAGCAAAATACCTAATTGACCAATAATCTATCAGACCAACGATAGAGAATAAAATTCCCAGTATAATTGGTTTATAAATCATTCCTGTGATACCAGGACCAGCAATTTATTTTGACTATTTGAATGTTTATTCTGAGGAAATACTGTGGTTTAGCTATGTTTAAACTCTTTGGCTGGTGCTAGGAGGGGAAAGATGACAACTGTGCACAGTGATTTATTTCTCCACTTTACTTGTATTGTAAAGGTGTGAAGACACAGCTTTGAAAAATCAGCCTTTCCAGGGGCCAACAGGCACCGTGCACGTGCTGTCCCTCCTGGCCCCAGATTTGTGCTGCGCTAGATTTCCACTCAGAACAGCTGGTGATGGGCAGTCACCTTCGTCCTCTCCATGAAGCCTGTCATAATGTGCTAGCTTTTAACTGCGCATTGGAGACCATTTTGCCAACAGAAGTTAATCAGAAAGTCAGTGCCCCACACAGGCAGTCTGTATGTAAGGAATTCACTCACGCATGTATATAGTTTCTCAGGTCATGTACTGCCCCTGTCCCTTTCATGCATAACTCCTCTACGTTATATGAATGTTATCACAAGCATTTAGCTGCACAGGGCATCATCAAGGCCAGGTGGGACGGTTACTCCTTACTGTCCTAGTTTGTGAAGCACAGCCTGCACTCCCTGGCAAAAGGAGCAGAAATGGTTCCTCTGTGCAGGTTCTGGAGAAAGTCCTCAAAATTAGCATCCTTCACAAGACCATGGAGTGGGATAAAGGCCAGACCTGAACGGCGGGTGAGGTCAATAATGATGTGTGAAAATATTTTATGGCAGTTTTGTCTGAGCAGAGCTTAGCAGATAGGAAAAAAAAAAAAGATAGTCCCATCCTCCACGGAAGAAATAGGGGCCACCTGCCAACACTTTCCCCCAAGCAAGTGGCCAGGACAGAGAACATGGCTGGCAATTTCCTTTTCCTGATACTTAGTTCCACTTTCATCCCTCCAGGAAGCAATAGCAGGGCCATCACTGGATTTCTGCAGCTGTTCATGTCTCACTGTGCCAGAACAGTGACCTCAGTGACAGCAGACAGGACGCAATACAGTAACATCCTCCCTGTGCCATGGATTTACAAGTCCGAACTATCTTCTTCTATGACCAGCTTTTCATTAGCAGAATTGCAGAAAGAGAATAGCTGAGGTTCAGGAAGTGCCATGTGCATGTCCAAAGCAAACAGAGGGGCCCAGTTACTTTAATCCTAATAAGAGATGCTCCTAACATACAACAAGGCACTAAAGTCTGTTAAAAGGGAAAAAGAGGGAAAGGTAAAATTTTGCACCATGCTGTTCTGCTAAGTTATCAAAGGAAATCTGGAAATACTGGACTCTGATTGCAAATTTGGTCATGGAAACATGGCTCTAAGAAAAGAAGAAACAAGAACTTAAGCTATCTCTCCCCTTGCTTTCCAAAAATACAAAGTAGCCAGGCAAAGAGATTCAAAACAGCAACGGCCCTAGCCCCAGCATGACCGTTTGATTAAGTAGACAGACAAATAAACATATTTCATTGTATATGTGCCTTCTCAAGACAGCAGTCCCAGTGATGGGGAGATTCCTCACATAGTGACTGCAAGATCAGAAGACAAGATGAGAAGATATTTAGCATGCAGACACACTGGCATGCACACTCCTGTCCAATTGCTTCAGCACATATCATTTATCTCTTCTAGAGCAGAAGCTATAAATAGAGTAATGCCTACAGTTGCCACACTACTGTGGAATGCAACACCATGCATTTCCTTTGAAAAGCCCTGAGGACCATCTCTGGGTTAAAAATTATTTTATTTTCTTCTAAGTAATCTGTTTTCTTGATTTACGTTTTATCTCAACAGCAATGAAAGTATCTGAATAAACCCTCATGGAAATTAACATTCTCTTTACTTATGTGCAACATGCAGTTTCTACAACCTCCTATACCTTCACCCAACAGCACTGAAACTGCTTGTTTCATGATGCAGTAAGTTGTCCCTGAACCTCCACTTCCAGCCCACCAAAGAATTTCAGCTAGCCTCTTGATCAATGGAACGAGACAGGGGTGACTCAGCACAGCAATCATCACGCACTGCTCTTGCCTTCTCCTCGGGCTGTAGCACATGGAGCTGGTTCTATTTTCAAAATCTTATGGTTTGGTTCATCTCCTGGACGCTTAGGAGACCACCAGACGGTCCCTGTAGCGTAAAGACTATTTAAGTAAGAATGAGATATAGTTCTTATGCAGTCTGTTAGCTACATATGGGTAAGCAAAGGCAGGAAGGGCCTAGGGAAGGTACTTAAAGAAGGAACTTAAGCTGAAATACTCAAGTGTATCCTAGTGATTTCAATAAGCAAGGCACCTCATGAACATCAATTTTACATATGGAGAAAGGCTTTTGATTTTCAAACGCTGGCGCAAAATCAATCTCTCCAGCCTAAGCTTTGATCTGAACTAAGATCATGGAGAACTGGTGAGCAGCAAGGATCTATATGATCTGATTAATCAGAACTGATTAATTATTGTTGTCCAGTTTGGACAGTGCTGTCTAGAACTGTATTTTTAAAGCACATAATCTTGATGGTATATCTCTTCTGATTAGCCCTTCAAGAGAATATTCATGTAAGTTGGAGCTGCAGCATCTCTGCTGAAGTATTCTGATGACATAATGGGTTGTTATAAATACATAATTTGCCCAAGTGAAATAAGTCCAGCTATTCAGGGTAGATCAGAGCATCAAGTTGCTGTGTCTTCTCCAACATAATTTTTACTATCTCTTAGGTCAGAGAGATCCTGTTTAAATGCAAAAGCACGTTGTAATTGCAATTTGCAAAACAATGAGAGAAATATGCACAACAGGCTTGCTGATAAAGCAGAATTTTGTCAGAGTAGGACATTGTTTAAAGGTTTACCCTGGGGGCACCAGTTGTTTCCTAAAGTACTGCTAAGTGACAGAAGATACACTTACAGTAATACAAGGAAAGGCCAAGAATAAAACCTAGAAACAGTTTATGTGTAAATAACAGCACAAATACAAGAAACCTGTGAGTCCACAGATAGGATATTGATGATAGATTGACATTCACCCTCATATATGCCCCTTTGTCAAGAAGGGAAAGCTTCTGGAAGAGGGTACAAGACAGCAGTTATTTTATCATTTATCAATATACACCAACCAAAGACGCTGACATTCAGTACTTCCCTCTTTATCCGTTAGTTCCTATGACTTTTTCCTCCTAATATTGCAAACAGCAACTGCTTTTTGCAGCATTGTGAATGATGTTTAATACTTAGACTAAATGAAAGCTGGGGGCAGAGAAGTATTAAATGTAGAGTTGATACTGTTTTAACAAAGCGCTGGCCTTTGTCATAAGCAAGCTATCAAACTTAGACCTAACAAAATCCATCAGGAGAACTGCTCCTTTGCCAGCAGCTGTTACAAAGGTAACAGGGAATAATTTTAAGTCAAGTCCAGCAACTGCTACTGGGATGAGAGAAATTCACAAATGGTGGAAACACCAGTGGCTATAAAAAACAAGAGCCCATATGCAACCACTCACAAAATGTTTAACCAGAAAGGGAGGGTGAGCAGAAAGCAAGCCACTTGGACTTGTCTCTTCGCTTGTCCTCCAAAGTGTAGCTGTTGTGGAGAGGAGGTAGCAGAAAAGGAAAGCAAGGCACAACAGCATATTAGCTAAAAGGAACACCTTGTATCCTCTTCTCCCATATCCCTCAAATCTGTGCTGCTGATGCTGTGAAAGGCATCCCTTCCTAGATCTGTCAAAAGACAGAGGAAAAAAGATGTACATAGCAAGGGAAGCAGAAGACATGACAAGGAAAAGGGAGCAGGAATGACTTGAGCCAAAATAAACATAGAACCACTTGCCTGAACGGACCTTTGGTCCAATGCCATTTGTGAGTCAATGCCATTTGTGAGCTCTGATCATATCAGCCAGGTCTCCAGGAGAGACAATCCCTTGCACAACAGCAGCAAATTAATCCAGTCTCCAGTTGTGACTAATGACTGGTAGAAAGCTGTAAGGGAGAGAAAACATGAATGCAATCTGGCTAATTATGCACTGAGGAGAATAGGGAAAACAAACAAACAAAAAGTCTCTGAACCTGCAGGTGTCAACATAAAGGAAAAGACTGATAAGCTTAATTTCTTAATGTGGGGCTGTAGCATGGGGTGAGCACAGAGAATGGGAGTGATTCTTACAGTGGCTGCTTGCAGGAGGTCAGTACATAGCACAGTGGTCACCTCAAACACACACGTGAAGGTAGAGCTGCAGGGGCTCCAGAATTTGGATTTGTTTTCTCATTTTTTATCTGCAGCGAAGCTTGTGATGGCAGCCACATGGGAAGAGCAAATTACGTTTCTGCCAATGGTTCCAGCATACCAACATATCAGAAGGACTGCTGCAGTGGAGCTGAGCATCAGTGCAAACAGTAACAGGGACTGATTCAAAATGCCAGCTTTGAGATCTGCTGTTACAAGGTACAGCTCTGTGGGTGAAACAAGAGACTTTAGAGAAACATCTTCTCGCTGTTCCTGATGAAATGAAGTGTTTCTGCCCACTGAGACTCTCTCTATGTTCTGCTGTTCAAGTACAATTATTACTCCACTCTCAGCAGTGCTTTTGTGCCTGTCTCTGGTAAGACCGGGGGCTGCTTTGCCTGCTGTATCTGATCTTGCTTTGCCACACAACCCACGGGAATTGATCCTGCCAGACCTAAACGGGCCATATAGCATAGACCAGAACTATAAAAAGACAGTGCATTCCCCACCTCAGAGCAACGGGAAAGCCTGGAGAGAAGAGATGCTGCCAGTTGGTTTTGACATTGATTCTTTTCACACTTTCTAGTCGCTCACTCCAAGCTCCACAAATACCTACAGGGTCAAAACGCTGTCCTCAGGAGTTGGAGTAGTGACCTTCATAAGTGACACAAACAATACGAAGTCCTTTCTTTGGAAGGAATTGCCCCAAGTACAATCTTTTGCTCATTCAGTCTTTCTTCTCCTTCAAGCAAAATCTGCCAGAACCGACTACTTCCAATTCATTTTTTTCCTCCTCCTTTATTTTATTTTGTGTGTTGTCCCAGCCTCCATTCTCAGAGGTGTCTCCCTGGGAAAATTCATGTCCCTTGTACTTTTTACTCTGTGCACATAATAGAACATTATCTGCATAATTTATCTTTCACTACATGTTGTCTTCCTTCTGGCTAAGTGTTTTTCTAAAATAAATATATATCCTCATTGTGTACACTGAGAAAAAGAGCCAACAAGCCTTTCCTATGTGAGAACTCTATAATATCCAAAACCTGAACCACCAAGAATACGTTAGCTCAGTCTTATGGGTCAAATGTTACTGTAAAGCTAATCTTCTTCCTGACTCTCTCTGTGTTTTTCAGTGTTCCATTCTTTCTGTAGATCTAATGTAACTCCCCAAGGCTAAATCCAGATAGAATTTGGAATTGAAATGCAACCCACAAAGCAAGGGAATTCAATGAGATAAGACAAAAAACCTCTGCCTTTAAGGCCTTTTATCACACCTCTGAATGGCAGGGTATGAAACAAAAGCAAATCTATGGGACTGGGAAGGAGGGGAGCATTTTGTCACGGACTAATTAGCATGACCATAACATCCAGACCACATGTGGCAGAGATGTTGCTTCCATGTAGCATGTTTTCAAGAAGAACAACTGCCAGCTAGTGCATATTACAAATCACAGCATGCAGGGGAGCTGACAAAGCATTTGACCATGTCTTGAAGTTAAATATGCTGGGGCTGTTGTGGTCCAGTCAACGCAATCTTCAGTCAGCTTCTGATATGAGTAATGAGAAGCAGTTGTCCCTATGCTGTATCAGCGCAGAGAGAAGTCTGCTAGCCTGGCTTTCCTTCAAAGCACATGCAAGGATTTCCAAAAGGAAGTTACGATAGGAAAAGGTGAGAAAAGTGGTCAGGTGCCTCCCATTTGCTTGACTGGAAGCATGTGTCCAATATCAGCCATCTCATTGTCGCTCAGGGGACAAAAATATCACAAACCCACCTCCAAACACTCTAATTTCAAAGTCAGGATCTGTGAGACTAGGTAATCATAGCTCAATGCTGATTCTTTCGGAACAGCTATCAGCACCAACTCAAATGTCAACACTCAAAGCAAAGACTGATGTAAGTACGATCACCTTATCAGTACTAGCTGCCCTAGAGATTTAATGATTTGAAGAAAGAACCTGAGTTGTAATAAACTTAATAGCATCATCTGAAAGGCATCACATAAGTCTAAATTGCCACAAGAAGAAAATAATTTCCCACTAATTTCTGCCTTAGTTAAAATCATCTTCATACAAGTATATGGTGAGGATGGGAATACGTCATGAGTTGTAGTTGAAGGTAACTGATCTCTCTCCCTCAGCCTGTATCAGTAAAACCTCAGTTTCATCCAAGTTTAGGCACTGGACCTCAAAAAAAGAAGTGGAACAATTTCAGAAATCCCAGAGGAGAGAAATGTGAACAGTCAAAGATCAAAGACCATGATCTATAAGGGAGCAATGATGGTGCTGGTGATTGAGGAGAGGAGAGGAGAATGGAGAGAGCATAACAGCCATCAATTGTATAAAGGCTGTTGGAAAGAGAAAAGAAATAATCTGTTTGCCATGACAGGATGGCTAGCACAAGAAATAATGGGCTTAAGTGGCAGCAAGAGATATGAGGGTTAGACATGAGGAAAAGCTTCCTAATGGTGAGGGGAGCAGGGGACTGGAGTGAATTGCCTGCGGCATGGTAGAGTCTCACTGTTGGAGGTTTTTAAAGAACAAACATCCATCAGAAATGATATATATATAGACAGATGATCCTTGCTAAAGGGGGAAGAAAATGGATAAAGAAAACTCTTCAAGCTTTTTCTCCCCTGTTTTTTCTCTGATCCTATAAAGCTACTAAAGAGACCCCAGCCCGCTCAAAATCCCACGGATGTGGTTAAAGATAGCTATAACAAAGTCTCCTGCAGTGAAATTGCAGAGTCCTTATAAACTTCTCAACAAGCCAGAGGACTGCCTAGAATAACCTGTGGTGTGTTATACCAAGGCAGTGAACCTCTGCTACTTTATTTTACATGATGTTTAAACAATGGACTAGCTTCCAGTACTACAATTAGCTTCACTGATACCTCCAGAACCACCTGCGTGGTGAAGGTTAAGTGCATCCCTGCTGAATCAGAATCTAACTGCAGCACCCTGTCCTGGGACAGTGAAACAGGCTCCTCTGCCAAGGCAAAACTTTGTGGTATAGAAGTTTCTACATCCTGGAGTATCTTAATAATCTAACACACAGGGGAACAGTCCTGCCATTATCAGATAAAGGCCCTAAATGAGAAAGGCAACATTCCCAAGGTCCAGTGCCTGTGCCCCTTTGATTATTGCAGTATAAATACATTCTTGTTTGTCAGACTGATCTTTCTCAGTCTGTTTCTTCTTATCAGTGGTAGAGATAGGAGCTCTCTGGGGTTCTCTGAATGTAAGTGCTTTCCTTTCTGCATGGGGGAGGAGGTTTCCTTTCATTCAAGGGTCCTGTTGTCTGCAGCCTTAATTTAGTCACTTTTATCTGTATTATGAGGAATGCGGACTCTACTATGAGTTGTGCCAAGCACACCTTGAGAGTGAACGTCTTCCAACCACATGCTGCTGCCACCTATGAAGAAGAAACAAGGTTTGCTTTATCTGCTTGCCAGAAGACAGGAGGTCCCTATGGAGTACTCCCTGAGGTTTCTTTGACCAGTCACTGTGTATCACCCTTAGTTTGCCCACTTACATTGGCCTAAGCATTTTTCTACTTTGCAACGGTGCTTAGAACCTGAAAGCCAATCTGCAGTCATGTCTCAGGGTTCCAGAAACACCTGATTATATTCCTTTGCAAGGGAGATGTTTCGCCCATGCCTGCTAGGGGAATTCTTCTCTGTTCCGAAGTGCAATCTTTTTTTTCTGCAAGTATTTCCCTGTAACTTGTCCTCTAAGAATCCCAGGACCTGCCACACACCCTGAAGTGCTTGTGATACCTCTGTCATGGAAGCAGGACAGCTGGTGATCCAGGTTTCGCCATTCAGAACATGAAAAGGAACACTGCACAAGAAAGTACCAGTAAGCCAGTGGCTCTAAATATTTACATAGTTGTGTACTTATCCCCCAGATATATTCAACAGGACTCCTCCATTTAAGGCTATAGACTTGCCACAGTAATATTAGAATGAAATCTTCTCCTTTTTACTTCGTTAAAAGCCTCGGGCAAGATAGATCAAGTTTAACCTTAGCATCATTCTGTTTCAAACAGCGTATAGTAATGCTAAATGATCTCGAAGGAGACATATTTATTTAATGTATTTATTTGTGTGGTATTATCAAATTTGAGGTCCAAAGACTGAAATCCTGCTCTTCACAGTACTGTGTACACATTGGTTAATACAGATTTTGCTCTGAAAGAAAAAACACATTGAGATACGCTAGATGGTGAAAGTAAATATTATTGTGTACAAAGCAGCAAAGGTGGGGAAAGAGGCAGAATGAGAGAGAGAAGAAAAGAGAGAAGTTAAATGATATATCCAAGGGCACTCAGGAAACCCACGCCACAGCAGGGAACTGAATTCACATCTGTTCTGTTCCAGTTCAGCACCTTTTCTACAAGCAGCTTCCCTCAACGGGCTTCATTTGTGGTCAAAATCCCAAAGAGGGAAAAGAAGAAACAAGAAAAGGAAATGCTGCAGGAACTTTAACCCCACTATTGAGTACTTTTCATGGTGTCCAGGTAGTTAAGCTTAGTCTTCAATAATGTATGACAGAAAGTAATGCAATTTAAATCAGGAGAAGCAGACAGCAGGGTAGGGGAGATAGAGGTGAGTCCTGAAGCGCACAAGCCGAAGGAGACAATAATATAGGAAAAAAAGCTGTGAGCCATAAAAACAGCTTTTCTTAACAGACCTTAACTAGGTTAGAGTGACCTCCGAGAGATGCCAGAATTATAACAGCCAAATTCTAATGTGAAGGATTATGGATATATTTCTGTATAAATTGCCCTTGTTTTACATAGACCGTTTTGCTGAGCATGATGTTAATTTTGCAGCTCCGCTGGAGCAGCAGCTTATAAGAAGATAAACAGAAAATGATGCCTTTAGCATCTGTCGGATACCTTGGCTAAGAGAAATGATAAAACTATTAACATGAAGATATTTAAAGGCATGAAGGGTGCACCAGCTTTTTAGCAGCAGCACTCTGAATGGGGTGGGGGAAGGTGGCAATAGATGGGAAAGGTCATATTTTCTTCACTCTGATTTTTACCCAACCCACAGCTATAACTGAGGAAGGACTTGTCTTCTTTAGCTGTATGTTTTTCTCTGAATTTCCTTTCTTGTGTAATTCTGCAGCAGAACTTTTGAGTGAATTCCCATCCCAGGTGAAATTTGGGGTGTGATACATGGTGCTGACAGAGCAGGAAAGGGGAAATTGAAGAGAGCTAAGGCTTAACCCATTCTGGGAATATAAACCCAACTGCACTGGAGTGGCTGAAACAGAAGGAGCTCATATCTCCCCGTGTTTTGAGCCCCTGAATCTGTGTACTTCTTTACCTTTGTGTTTCACCCAGCCTCAGCAAGATGATGAGGGCAGAGAAAAGGGGGAAAGGAGCATCAGGATCATGAGGTTCAATCCAAGGTTAAGAACTCCCCCAAGCCTGATCCCAAGGCTGTGTCAGGACATGCGCTGTCTCCAGCTGTGCCTAGGCCAGTCCTGCATTGAGGGATGTACCCACTCTTAAGGGACAGAAGATGGGATAGGATGGGAAAATTGGAGACTGAAAGCAATCAGTGACTTCCCAAAGCACCACCCTCAACCACCCTGCAGCCGTATCTCAACAGACTTAGAATTCAGGCTGCATCACCCATGGCCCAGGGGTGAGTGAGCAAGCAGGGCAGCTTCCCAAGACCAAGCACTGGGACATGAAGATGGAGAAAGGAAGAGGTGATCATTTGTGCCCGGCGGGGTACATGTGCCCCTGCCTCTGTGGCCCAAGTGGTTACAAGCTCCAAGGTCATCCAGCCACAAACTTTCTCCTTGACTAGTCAGCTCCGCTTGGCCTAATTCCAGGTATTAATGACCTAAAAATGTGCATATTTAAGAATTAATCATAAGCAAAAATTTGTCAATTTTCAACCATCTATTGACCTCTCTTTATATCTGCCTCTCTTTATCACTTTTTAAATGTGGAATAACTGACTAACATTCATTCCAATTAAAAGTAAACATATTCTTTTTCAAAGAAATGGGATGGCACTGTGGTAAACACCCTTGAATAGCATCAATAGATTTACCTGCCCAAGATGATAGAACTGAATTCAGCGGCTGGCAGCAAGGTAATATCAGCTCAGGTACAATCCCTCAGAAGTCCACCTGGCCGCAGTCATAAATTGCTGCCTCCATTACAGCTTTGCCAATACCATTTCCATGCTGGCTGCACACCAGCTTTATTGTAGTATAATGCGCATTTCACAGGAGTGCAGCAGGAATGACAGAATGGGGTTAGGACGCCAGAAAAGCCACATTATTTTTTCATCCTAGGAGTTGCAAAAGGAGTTAGAAAAGAGAAGGGCAAAGACACCAAAGGCTCAGCTCTAGGCTGCTGCTGCAACTGAGTGAAGAGAAAGAAAACCAGAAAGGGCTGTGCTCACTCATCCAGTCTAAGTGTAGGAAAGTTTTTCAGAGATTTCCCACTCGTCTTTCACTTATTATGCATCAAGGGCAGAGCTGTCTCCATTTTATTGCACTCTTGTCATTCAGATCTGGGCTCATCATTGCTGCCGAGAATGGAGGCAGCCAGCTGGGAATCCATCTTTTCAAGTGTCCCCATGTTGCTTATGCGCATGCCACTGCCCTGACTCGAGATGTGGCTGGTGACTTTGGAAAAACTGTCTTTGCATACAAAGATCTAACGTATTCAGTGAAAAAAGACAGGTATATAAGATAAAGGAACCAAAGGGCAATTCTGCTATGTCCTCAGCTTCAGTTAAGGTATCTAGAAGCAACCGTGGCTCTGATCTCAGCACAACTTTAGTAACAATGGGTAACGAGCTCTGGGCAGAGATTGCCAGGCCAAGGACATGACCCAGTGCCGCACAGCCCTGTGAGGACACAGCACATTGGGTTGGGAGCAGCACAGCCACCTTCACTTCCCCGGGGGCAGTTCTGCAAGGTCTGCTCTCACAACTACAGCTATTGAGACAGACCTGGGAGTAAATTTTAAATGTAAAATTTTTCAGACTGCTAGGAAGTAAGATGTGTTAGAGGTAATGTCTCGGAAAATGTGAGGTTTGGAGCAGCCACCTCATATCTTTTATCTACCCAAGCAGCAGTGTCAGAGGAGAGTCTGAGACCATCATCCTCTCACCCTGACTTTTCCAGGCAAGAAATAAAGCCTTTTTTTAAAAATCTGCAGATTTATGTTTCCAAAGAAATAAGAGAAATAAGAGAAAAAAAAATACAGATGAGCTTCTTCAAGGGGAAGAGCACACCTCAGGGTCTAATTCACAGGAGGATGTTATAATCACACAGAAGCTGGTATTTGTGCCAGTCACTTGAGGGAGACAAAGAGCCACACTGAGTTTGCCTAGATTTTGTATGGTCAGTCTTCAAGGTAGAAGAAGAGAGAACCATAAAAACCTTATAGCCAGGTGCAACGTCTGGAGATATCTATTAGCTTCTAGAAGCAAAAGAATGAATAATGAAATGGTAAAATCTACAGGGAAATAGAGAAATAAACAGGACTTGAAAGATCTCATGAGAGAGCTGGTCAGCACAGCCTCAGACAATGTGTGTTGTAGACCATGGCAAGGGTTGGGATAGTTTGCCTGAAAGAATCTAAACTCACTGTAACATTTGGTGAGGGAAAGAAGGCCTGAGAACACAAAGGTCACTTCAATCAGCTCAGCATGATCAAACACTCTGATGCATCTGCTCAAAACATCTGTGGTGTTTAAACATCTCCTCCAGAGTCAAAATATTGGGATACAGAAAATACCAATGCGATGTGCACTACAGAAACCACGAGTAATTTCCTTGGTGAGTGCTGTGATCAGATCTGTGTCCTAAACCCAAGAGGAAATGGTAAAAAATGAACACAACTTCAGAAAGGATTGTAAGGATAATAGAGATTTTTCTCCGTGGAGAAAAGCTACAAAGATGATGGCTATTGAATATAAATCAGAAAGACGAATGAGATGATACAGCATAGGCTTGGTCATGAACATAAAATGCCATATTTGGCACTTTTGCTTTTTCAGTGACGTTTGAGAAAGCGGTTTGGGACACTCTGCACAATTAAAACAGAAAATGCTTAGAAGACCTATAAAGAAAACACATTTAAGTGTTTAAGCAAAAATAACCACTGGAACTCTGTGCTGTGTGATACAACTGAAGCAACCAGCTGTAGCCTTCAGTGGCCTAAAAAGGATATTTGATCTAAGTGGCACACAACGTTATTTCTAGCACGAGGGATGCCAAACCATTTTTATTTTGTTGGCTTTCATTGCTCTTTTTTTTTGGCAAGTTTCCTTCCTCTCTTCATGAAGATGAAGCTTGGTTTGCTAAGTCGCAGCCACACAACAGACCTTTGTGGAAAGTTTCATCTGGAAGAGCTGAGCCACCTCTCAGCTCGAAGTTTCCCTCTGGAAACAGCACTCACATTCAGGACTACAGAGGGAGACTCTGTCTTGCCATTGACCACCTTTGCCATCTAAATTAGCTGGCTAACACCCTGTGGTGGGAATACTCCCAGAAAGAAGTAAACACATTAGAGGAACTTCATTCAGCCATTAAATTGGGATGTATCTACCTCTTTCTTTGGGGTCACAAATGAGATCAATTTAGCATAGACCTCTAGGGATTCTGCAATATCAAGGCAGAGGTAGGTAAATGTTTCAGCTCTCTGTAGAATTTTCTGGTCTGTCTATCATGGCAGTTTCCAAGCACTTCTGTGAACCAAAAATAGTTTAGCAGTTCAATAGAGCAAGACAGTCACTGTATCCATGCTGGACTGGACATGTGTGTGTTAGCTGCATCACTGACCATAATAATGTCCTTAGGTATAAGTGCAGTATTCATGTGTTCTTCCAGTTGACATTTTAGTGTAATTCTACATTAGTAAAAATACAACTGAAATATCAGTGCAGAATCCACCTCAGCCTAATCCACCAAAGCTGAAGAAACACCGTGAAAGTCCTTCTGATACTGTGGGTTGGAGCTAGGTAAAACAGACCTGTACATGACAGGGTTAGTACCCAATCACACTGTCCTCTCTGTTACTACAGGCAGGCAGTCCTTGAAACGATGACAAATTGGCTTGGAAATGCTCTGATGCACCTGGGTGATTTTAGAAAAGTAAAGGCCTGGGGGACTCCCTTTTCAACTGAAATGGGAAATACATTTTTATAAAAACCAGTCATGCTACTTTTCTTCTGTTTTCATCACCGAGATGTCTCTGGTGACAATGAAAGCAAAACATGCACAGTCCCAGGGAGAGGCAGTATCCCACAGGCAGGCAATAATCAAACTTGCCTCCTGACAGCTTAGTCAGTGGCTTCAGTGCAGAACCGTAGCCAGTTTTCATCTTTTCCTTACCTAAGCCAATCCCCTCATTACCTGTGGATGGACTTGACCTTGGTTTAGACCATTTTCCAGTCTTTTGGACAATGAAATAAGCAGAGATATGCCATAGCCTTAAAAGCTTTCCCGGTGGCTGCTTGGAACTAGCAACTAGAGAGGAAAGTGCAAGTGAATACTAAGTCAGATGAAAATTTCCATGTCTCACTCCTAGACGCTCTAAGGAAACATCCGTTTCTTAGCTCTCGCAGATCACCTTGTCCCTCAAGCAAATATACCATTTTCTTTCCTAGCAGGGGCATGAGTTACTTTAGGCCAATAGTGGGATCAATACCAGCAGCCCTGGGACTTGTAATACAACATTTGACTGTATAACCGGGTTACTAGCTGAGTACTCTGTCTAAATCAAGGAACAGCTCCTAAACTTAAAAGTTAAGTATCCTTCTACCCAGGTGATTCACAAGCAAAGACCCAGCGCAGGATGTTTCAGAGTTACTTCAAACTTTATGAATAGTAAACATCCATTAATATTTGAATTAACTGGCTCTTATTTAGCTATATAAGCCCAAAACACATTCCAACACAGAGCCACTTTCCTCTCAGAGGCTGTTCCGCTCCCTCTCTTGACAGTTTTTCAAGTACTGCATTAAAAACAACTGACCACAAAGTAGTATCAAATCCTGGGCTTTCCCCAGCCCACATAATCAACTTGTTTCCACCTCTACTAGAGACGTACAAACCCTTCTCCTTTAGGAGAATCACACTGAAGGAGGAGAGATTTCTCCTCTTCTTCAGGAGAGACTCCTGAACATTTAAGAGGATTTATAATGATCCACCAATGCACCTACCAGGCGATGGCTCAAGGAAGGCAACAGAGACTTAGACCCCAATGAAGTCTCAAGGCAGAGCTCTGTGTTTTTAGCCACAAGTTCTTCACATTTATGTTTTCTGCTTTATTCACACTGGAGAAAACTTCAGAGACCACCACTCATTCATCTTCCTCCACCCCTTAGTGATAATTCATTGAGGGGTTTGTCAAATATTTAAAAAAAAAAGTGTGCAGAATGGGAGCAGCACAAGGTCAGCTGTGACATGTGGTCCTTGGGGAGATTTAGTCAGGAGCTGCCTGGAGAGCTTCTTTCAAGTTTGCTGAGTCTCTGAGAATAATGAGATACAGAAGAGAAGGATCACAGTGCAAGTCCACAGGGCTCCCTACAATCTACTGAGCTTGGGAGGAGGAAGGACACATTCCTTTGCTGCCTTTATGGACACCTTTCCTCCAGTGGTGATAAAGCATATGTCTGGAGCCCTACAGGGAGGTACTGTTTTCCTTCATCGTTTCACTTCCAGCCTCTGCCCCAAACATAAAATACGATTTATCAAGAACAAGCTCCTTGGGTTGATCATCTTTCTAGATTTCACCTTTCTTCGCTTACTTGGACAAAATGCTTCCACATAGATGGCTTCACATAACTGATGGAGTTGAATCTCTTCTCTGCTCCTGCAGCATCAAGTTAATAATGAACTGCACTCTGTCGCCAGGCAAAGTAACAACCTCAGAAACTCTAATCAGACACATGAAAGCTCAAGAGGATAAAAACAGATGTATAGAAAATAGATGCAATACAGGTAATTTCAGCCACCCTTGGAAGCAGGGACTCCTTACACAAACCCCTCCCAGCCTGCCTGCAGATTCTCCATCTCCCCTGTTTGCCAGAGACAACAAGAGGAACCCATGTTCCTGTGCAGAGACTAATTCATTGACAAGGCTCCTAGGAATGTGCCAGCTCATTAATTACCGTAAGAACTGTGTCAGCAAGAAGTAGGCAAGGTGACTGCTGAAAATGGTCAGAGCCATCCGTTAGTGCTTGCTACCCTGGCCATTACATGCCAAAACCCCAAACCGATAACACCTGGCAGACATTTCTTAACTATGAAATATCACAAATTGCACACTTTACTAATATAAAGCACTCATGTAAATCAGTACTGTGGGAGCAGACTACAAGGAAACTGGCCGCACAAGCTAGTCAGTCCTGTTCCAAGGATGAAATTATTAGGTTACTTCCTATGGGCACAATAGTCCTGGGAATATGACGGGTCTTTGAGCAGTGGGAGGTGACATGGAAAAATCCCAACAGCTTTGACATGCCACATCATCTGTGTTTCCATCTGGCTGGTGGGAGAGAATTCATCTTTGGTAGAAACTGTTCCTATTATTAACAGGCAGGGTTGCCAGAAGGTTATCCCATAACAAACCCACTGGGACACAAGGCAGAGAGAGACCAGGCTGAGATCTCAAATGCAATGTCTGCTTACGCAAGCAAGTACTTGACTCACAACCCTGTGCTGTCTACAAAGGCAGAGATGGCCAGAGCCCATTTCAGATCTCACAGCTGGTAGCTCTGCCTGGTGCCTCCCTCAGAGAGCCTCAGAGATGGAAAGTGACCACCAGGAAGTCTCTGATTTGCTGTTAAAATTCATCATTCTTCTTGTAATGACAACACTGGGATAATGCGCCTGGGATTAGACCTAGGAAATCCATCAAGGCCAATACTTAGTCACACTCGAGTGCTTTTATGCCACAGTTGCTATGAGAAGCGGCTTCAAAAACAGCCCCTTAAGAAGATCAGGAGGGCGGGGGGCCTCCCAACTGCTGTGCAATTGAAGGCAGGGCTCTTCCCCAGACAGAGCCCATGCATTTTCAGCAAAGGGGCATTTGAATGTCAGGCAGCGGGAAGCAAAGTCTTGTCAATGCATCAAAGGTTTTGTCTCCCTTGGCTCAAGGGGAATTAAAGGGGTAGAGAGAATAAGCTGGAGAAACTTAAGGTTGTTTCAACTTGAACAGAACTCAGAAAAGCTCTGTAGTACCTGTCAGAACAAAAAGGAAGATCCAGGTTACAACTTCTCTCTTCTCATGCCTGTCACAGGGTTGGTGAATTTGTACCCCAAGAGGAAATTGCTAAGAGCTATGGCAGTATCTTGCTACACTCCCAATCACCTGCAGATAACCCTTTCCAATTACTGCACTAAATCATAGGGGGTGACCTTCCCTCATACCCCATAACCAGCCCACTTCCTTCCAGCCTTTTTATTTGATAGATTTTAATTTCATTTTTCCCGTTCTCCCTTTTCTTTGGCCAGTATCACTGCAGGCCTCAGGGCTAGGAAACGTTATTTTTGTCATCTGATATAAAGGGGATATGACAGGCTTGTGCTGTAAAATGCCAAGTGTCAAACCATAAGGAATTCCACAAATAACCATTCAGATGTCCAAAGAGGGGAGGCAGGATATGGATGGCTCCCAAGTACGTGTCTAAGTCCACCAGCACTACAGAGAGAGAAAAGTGGCTCTGTCCAAGCTTGCGAGGTTTCCAGCAGAGACCCTTGCACCTGTTGAGAGCAAGAACCTGCCAGAGGGCAGAACAGGCAATGCCACCACCTGAAACCTTTGTCAGAGGTCTTGCAGAGAACCCTTGCCTCTGGATGACAGCATTAGCTGTGTCACACACCTGGAGTGATTGCCTTGAAGAAATCGGCATTTGCTGATGGAAAGCACAAAACGAGTGACCTGGTTTCCCCCTAAAGGATGTGTAAGTGAGGTGTGGGAAGAAATTAGTAAAGGAAATCTGTGAAAGAATCCCCTGGCAGTGATGAGGTGCGAACAGGCTGATGGTGAGCAGCTGGGGGAGGTTTGGTGCAGACCGGGGAGAAAGCGGAGAAGCCTGATGTGCTGGAGGAAACAGGAGGAGGAGCTGCTCTCCAGGGAGAAGGGGAGACGGTGGGACAGGAGATTAGAGACATGCGGTGGGGGGAAGGAAGGTGGAGGGGAAACCAGAAATGGAAGCTAGCAATTCAGATAAAAATGGATTAGATGGGGATAAAGGCAGCTGGGAGGGACTCAGAGAACACGAGATTAAGAAGTGCACGGGAGTGCTGATCAGTGTTGAAGGGAAATGAGAAAGCCGGATCTTCTGTATCCTGTTGATGGCTTTTAGAGGAGAAGAGTCTGAACAGTTTGAGAGGGGGGATGGCCACAAAGCAGAACAGATGTGCATAAAACGCCCATAAAACCCCGAGAAAGGCAGGGGGACTGCTAGACCTCCTGAGTACCCACTGGGATCATCAGACAGCAAGCTTAGAAACAGCATTGTCTGAGAAGCACAGGAACTCAGTGATACTGTGAGACACAGCCATACCCAGGGCTGGCAGGCACTGGAGACATTCGTGGATGATATTAAATGGGGTACAAACATGGTGCAGGAATTTCTTACATTTCAGTCTCTGTTGAGCAACATGGTCCTGGGCCAGCTGGACTTAGATCCGAGTCAGCACAGCAGACAGAGAGAGCTAAATGAAAGAGACAGCTCCATCCCTGGGGACATGCCACCACCCTGAGGGGGGCTCTGAGTGGCCCGGGTACAAGACTGACTCCCCAGGGGCAGCAACTCCGTGCATGGGCCAGACAGTGCCATGACCCCGGTGTGCTAAACATCACGTGGCCGTTGCACCGCTTGTCAGACACTGTGAAAAAAGGTAATTGAGAGGTCTGAATTGTGCTCTTAGCAGATGACAGAAAAAGAAAAAGCGTTGGCTCGGTTCCTTGATCTCTTTTCTGGGCTGGGAATCAACTCACATGCCAGTCTGGTCAGGCAAGAGCAAGCACATTGCTGCGCCCCGGCTCCTTCCAGCCTATGTCTCTGTTTGCTTTCTCCTGCCATCCTTTAGCATTTGCTAACAGATTCTTGCGCTGCAGGTCCTGTGAATCAGGCCGGAGCAGGTCCTCACTTTGAGGGACCAACTCCAGGACCACACTTCCACAGAGCAGTCAATGGGGCTGCCGAATTCACCCCTTCATCGGGGATCTAGACTGCTTCTGGATGGGCATGTAAGTACACAGAGGAGAGGGAAAAATGCCCCTAAATTGGGCAGTAGATAGTTTGACTGTAGACCTGCTTACAAATGCATGGACTAGCTCAGAAACCAATGCAAGAGCAGAAACAATCAGCCAAAGCAGGAGCGCAGATGGTGCTTAAGTCCTCCTAAGATGCTAAAGAAATATACATTTAACTACAGCCTAAATTAGATTAACTTCAGGTCTTTGGTGCTATGAAGACCATCAGTTATCCTGTTTGAGCTACTTTTCTCTGCTAACTGCCCAGTCAGGAGTGTATACTATAAAAGAGTTCACGATTCTTGTGCTGCCAAGGAAATCTAAGGAAGAGAATAGCAAAGGCAAGCAGAAGCCGAATGTGTAGACTAATTAATAACTCTCCTTATCCTTATCACAGCTACCCCTGTCTTCTAAAGGCCCTGCAGAAACAGTCCCATCTGAAGGGGCCATGCAGTTCACATCCCAGGAGCAGCAGCCTCCTCCCTCCACGGCCCCCGAGCGCACGGTGTCCCACTGCTCAAACACAAGCACAGAGGCTTATCTTCTCCCTTATTCCTGACAAACAAAAAAGGGAAAAACTGGGAGGAAAAAGAGAAGAAAAGATGAACAAGAAGAACCTACTTTGAGCAATGGGGGTTAATCTGACTCAAAGCCTAAATCCATGTTAGCAGTTAATCCAGTTAGTAAGGCTTTCATCGGGAGCTTTGAGAAATCCTTTAACCTCTTGCTGTAAACTAGGAGCAGCTTAACAGCTCAATGTTCGTGAGAAAAGCCTGTCAATAATGCTGCTAAGCAGGTATTTAGCGGGACTTAAGAAACAAGCATGTGACAACTCTTCTTTAATGAAGCAATTGGGCTTCTCTCCAGGAACCAAGTGGTCACTATTTTCCTTTAGTCTTGCCCATGATCTGCTTTTCAAGACGCAAAAGAAGATGCTGCTATGGTCTCCATCAATTTGGAAAGTATTCCTTCCCAGGGAAAGCACAGGAAAAAGCAGATTTTGCTACTGTTTTTTCTAAATCTCATGGATTCTTTTTTCTAAGAGATCTTCTGTGAAGCAGACTGCAGTAGTCAAAAAATTAAATTAACTTCCCTGCAAATTTTTTTTTTTTTTCCTTTCAGAGGTGTCTGTGCTGTTCCAAGGAAAGCAAGCTGACAAATAGTTTTAACATTTAAGGCTTTTTACCCCAGACTGAGTCTAGCAGGACCAACAGTAAACAAAGTTTTTTTACCATCTCTCTGCAACGGCATTACTTATTCACTCCACATGCAGAGATCGGCTAAATATGATTTACCTCTAGTCCAGAAACCATGCCATCACACATAGCCTGGTGGCTATGTTCCGGGCAAAGGCAGAGTGCAAGCCTGTCTGGGGAACACTGACATACTGCAAGGTAAACTTCATCCCTGCCCTGGACAGATGAGACCTGGGGAATCAAAGGCAGGTGACCATCCAGATTCACCCACCCTTGGCTTCTCTGGGTGCCTAGTTGGTATAGGGATCATGAGGATGCACAACTGTCCTCTGGATTGTGCTTACTTATCCTTCTGACACTAGTCACACGATTTCCATCAAAGAAACTTTCAGACACAATTGCCTTAATTATCTGTGTGGGTTGCTACAAATTCTCTCAAAGATATGTGATCCAAAGTGGTAGTACCTGCTTTTTTTTATGTGGGACACCCTTTCCAAGCTGCAAAACCCTCTGGGAACCAGACCTGCTGGGCAACAGGACAGAGATCCCTCTGCCAGCATGGTGGAGACCACCATCAACCTGGAAGCTCCAGAAGAAACCAAGATTCCATCCACCCCATTACTTCAGGAGAACCGGGCACAGTTCTGAGCTACAGGGAAGTAAAGAGAGATGGAAAGAGAGGGGATGTGCAAGTCAAAGATGTGTGATATGCACATTGACTGAAGCACAAAAAAATAATGGCTTTTCTCACCTTTCCCTTCTGTTTTACACCAGGAGATTCAGCCAGGGGTATCGTTTCAATGAGACACCTCTGCCTCTTGGATTCTAGACACAGACACTCCCATTTTCATTCACTTTCACAGATAAAAGGTCATTCTGCCTTTTTTCCCCCCCTCTCTATACTAAGGAGGAACATAGTATTACCTTTGATATTTGCTGTGTTCAGCCAGCGCGGGGCTGAGAGGCCCATGCAACATTAATCCGGTTTTACCACCGCGCACCCGCTGATGTTCAAAGGGAGGTGGATCATTGCCATTCTGGCTGTTACCTCTAACACGCAAGAGCTGTAAGTGCAAGCAGGGTCTTTCAGAGGGAAACACTTTGCAGCTCTCAGTGCCTGAATTCAGTCCTAAAGCAGGTTAAGAAAGCCAATGTGTAGGAAAACACAAGAGAAAATAATTCCTTTCTAAGCACCTAAGTAGAGTCTCTATAGTGTGCAGGTTTTGTGTCACTTGAAAGTTCCATTTCTGGTCCCTTTAGTCTCTGACTCTTTCTGCTGATAAGAGCAAAAAATTTCCATGCACGCACACAGATATTAAACCACTTACAGAAGGATTGTCTTTATGGGAGTCCTACCTAACGAGACCATGATCCCCTGTGAATAACTCTGGTAGGCATAAGGATGGCACAGATACTAATTAACCTATAACACTGCCATTAAAAAGTCATGACATGAGTTAATGCAATGACTAGGATAGTTATTTTTCCTTTCATAAATTATATTTTCCTATAGGTCAATTAGGTATTTTCAACCACTATTCTTTCCACAGTCCTTACACTGTGGCTTCTCCAAAAAGCAAGTCACAAGCCCTTTTAAGAAAAAAAAAACACCACAAAAGCACCAAAAACCTTTAAAATAGCAAATGAGTGCTAAAAGCAAGTGAGCTCCCACGCAGTTCAAATTCCAGTTCAGCCCTTATTGGCCAGGTACACTTTTTATGCATCATGCAGAGCCATCTTTTCACTGAAAAATGTACTTCAAACAGATGCAATGTTAGCAGATACTGGAATACCGAGCAATTGATTATCCTGTTTACTGCAAAATAACCTGTTGTATCTAGGTTTGGGGTACTGAGTTTTCACACGCTGGTTTCTTATGAAACCAATACAAAAGACAAAGTGGATAAGGGTAACATTTCTTAGACAATAGTCACAGCTGTATTGCAGCATCTGGATGCAGGAGGCAAGGTTCAAGCTGAGGAATTTAACTTCATAAAAGCAGCTGTACACAAATCAACTAAAGAGAAAAAAGCCAAACACCCAACCCTCAGTTCCAGGTAATTTACATTACGATGCAGCCACCTCCGGCCCCCAATTTCTGGAGAGAACCACCACCTGATTTTCATCCTTCTTATGATTCATTTCCTTCCCAGCATTGAGACACTTGTGGCTTTTCCAGCTCAGCTCGCCTGCTGAGCCAGCCAGGGCATGCAGAGCAGCTCATGCTCTACCAACGTCCTCAGCCACCGCTCCCAGACCTCCTTCTGCCAAGGAGGGCAGCAGTGCTGGCCAGATGGTGCCTCCATCCCCCCGTCCAGTACCGCTACGGACCACACCATGAGCAAGGAAGGAACCTGCTGGGGTACGCACCACAGATTGGGTGGGTGCTGCTTTCTGCGTTCCCACACAGACCACCGCTTGGCCACATCCCAGCACGGTTTGCACTCTTTAGTCAGCATTTCCCTGGGGGTTACCTCCAGCCATTTGCCTCACACACCACCTGAGCAGACTTTCTGCTAACCCTGCCTCCTGAGGAGGAAGCTGAATACCACCAGGCTCCCCACACTTGCCTCAAAATAAATAAATAATTAACAAGGGAGCAAGAAGAGACACTGCTGTTTTCTTCTGATACAGTCTGGCAAGGTCGGCACTGATGCACTCCTTGGAAAGAGCCAGAAAAATGACAGGGTCCATCTAGCCTGAAAAAAACATCCCTGCCAGGGCTTTGAAGCGAGTGCTACTGGGAAGGAGTGAGGATGCTACAAGGTGTCATCCCCATGGCAGCAGCAGGACACAGAAAGGATAAACTGTGGGCACTTGGAAAGCTGCATGGAACCTCGGAGGATCTCTTCTTAGAGTGGGTTGAAGTAAACATCAAGGCCAGCCTGGATGGGGCTTTGAGCAACCTGGTCTGGTGGGAGGTGTCCCTGCCCATGGCAGCGGGGTTGGAACTAGATGATCTTTAAGGTCCCTTCCAACCCAAATAATTCTATAATTCCATAAACTCCAGGATTGTGTTCTCTCAGGTGGGGACATGATCCAATTTGGGGCCTTCTAATTCCTATCAGCCAAGAATGAAAAGCAGCTCTGCAGAGCAGGGAAGGGCTGGGACACAACCTCCAGCTCGTCCCTCTCCCCATCGCCAAGGAGGAGATGCTAACCATAGCCCTGCTATGGAGAGAGGGACAGGAGAGCAAGGGAAGCACAGATGCAGAAAAGCACTGAGCTCAGGGAAGGCTGAAGAGACCAGACTGTGAGGGCAAACACAGAGCAAAGTCTAAGGCTAGTTTCACAGTTATTAATGTGGATATCAAGGCATATAATATGGTATGTTGCTGGGGTATTATCACAATCACCCCTCATCACATCAGGCTCTGTAAACCCAGGCTCACAAACTCCCTAATACAGTTTTAGGCTCTCCAGTTGCCTTCAGGCACTGGGAGCACTTTCCTGCACCTTTTTATAAAAAAGCCTGCATAGACACCCCTTAGAAACAGGGTTCAGGAACCAACCCTCTGCTCACACCTCACAAACAGACAGCATCCCCTCACCTCAATCTCCTTCCATCCTCTTCTTTTCCACCTAAAGAAAAACAGCCTGCAGAGCCTCAGACTGTGACTGACTGCTGAAATGACACTCGCTGAAAGAGGGGAGATCATTTTACAGATTAGGCCGGGAAGATCTGCAGGAGACAGGCTCCAGGATGGAAAAGTTTTGCAGCAAAGCAATGCAAAAGAACAGACTGAGTCAGAGCCCCTCTACAATAGCATGGTCATGCTACTTAAATCAAGCTCCTTGGCCATTGTTAGCAATAACTGACCTTCTGTCTTGCTGTCATCTGATGGCTGACAAGCTCATCAGCCACACTGCACAGCAGGGAAATGATGGTGGGGGAATTAATGGGATCCTTCTCATTTTGCTGCACAGCCTCCTTGCCTACCACGATGGCCCCAGCAGCCAGTCCCTTCCCCAGCAGCTGAGAACCGCGGCTCTGCAGCACCATCAGGGGCAGGGGACAGTGCTACATGTGCTCAGCCTCTGCTTAAACTCATCAGGGCAAATGCAGATTGAATGCATGAAGCACGGGAGGGTGGGGGCAGTGAGGGATGAATTGGGAGAACATCAGGTAACGTGAGGCCGCAGGCAGAGACGGATGGCACAGAGTTTCCCTCCGTCAGGCCTTTGGTCCCAGCAGGTTAAGGTACAGACGCCTTGACAGATGCAACCATCCAGCTTGGAGGGATTCAAATTAAGGTCAAAAGGGATAAAGCAATCGTGAGCAAATGAATGCGTTGTCCCTGGCTCACAGTCATGCCCAGATGCACGTTCCTCATCATTTATGAGGATAATTAAAATGCATCATTTGTGCATGTGTGTGCACATACATGCATACGCACACAATTCACTTCTCTGGAAAGGAATACAACCATAGCGACTATTTTTTGCACTGCCTCTGTAGCAGCTATCTGGATTTTTAGCTTGGGAAGAAGGGAAGGAAAATGGGAGGGGAAAGGGTACCCCCCCTTTCTCTGTTTAACCTCACCAGGAGAGGAGGGGAAAGCTGCTCGCAGCTGTTCAGCCAGAGCAGGGATTCGGTGGCACACTGTTCGTGCAATTTTGCATTTGCAAAGAGCAGGGCCTTGTAGTGCTTGTGGCTGGAATTGGGCCCAGGAGGGGCAGGTTTAACACACACACACACACACACCCATCTCCATCACTCAGCAGATTAATTAGCCATTACTCTCAGCAATACAATGTAATCGCAGCCCAGATTTGCAGCAGCAAACTCTGAACCCACATCCCAGAGCACAATGCCAGCTGCGCCCAGCTCTTGTCCAACAACCATGAAGGTCCTACGTGCCAGGGCTTCCTTCCCTCCTCCTCCTGGGCAGCATGGCTCGACGCTGTGACAGATTCTCTTTGCATCCTGATATGCGCTCTCCACAGAAGCTGATCAAACGTCTGTGTCTAAAATCTGAGTCCCAGGAAACAATTTGTTTCAACAATGGCACCCAGAAGCATTGTCCAGACCTGGGAGGCAGATGTGCTCAATGCCGTACAAGGGACAGGACTGAACTGCCCACCGTTTACAACACTGGTTTGTTTCTGTGAGGCCACTGGACATTAACAGGACCCTATTCTTCAGTCTTCCAGCTGAAGCACAGTCTGTAATGTCTTCCACAGTATACAGTTAGGCGCACATTTTGCCCTAGACCCAAGATGTGCCTGAAAGCAGAGAAGAGTGTCTGAGCACTGCTCTGTGCATAAGGTTTGTAAAAGCTATTTTGCCTGGCCTCTAATATTATGTTAGTGCCTACCAGTGGATACACAAGCACACTGAGGAGAGTGTGCATTTCACTCATTGTAAATTTGTGATGCTTGGGAATTTGTTTATTCCTAGCTAGAAAATGCTAAGCCCATCAGTTATGTCCTCACTATTCTCATCATGCCGTCTAATTTACAGTGGCCTTCCAGCCGGTGCACTGCCCTAAATTGTCACAAACAGTCAGCTCTCCATTACGCGGCTCAGTGGAGTGAGGGGTAGAGACATCTGTGTGCATGGACCCAGTGCTGCGGTGTTACTCAGCCCAGGATCCCCAGGCATAATTAGCCTGGACACCGCACTGAATCCTGGCTGACACTCCTGCAGCCCTGGCCTCCAGCTCATAAACCTTTCCAGGCTGCCAAGGCACACGGAGCAGAGACAGCGCTGCGGTCCCCTGCTCACCTCTGGCATTACCTGCCTCTGCTCATGCCACCACCTCCAGCCAGGGCTGGTGGGAGGGCTGCTGCCACCTCCATCTCAGACACGCCTGATGCTGCAAGCTGCCCGCTGAGCTGGCAGCGTCACTGGGGCTGCTGCAGTGCCCACGCTCATAAATCTAGCTGGACAAGGGCTGGCTCCATCCCTCACCCTAACAGCCCCTCTACACTGCCTGCTTCTGCATCCTCTGCCCTGGGAACCAGGGTGAGGGACAAGTCAAGAGCAAGCAACAGTCCCACAGGATTTAGTAATTCACTGTCTCACTGCTAGTTATCTGAATTATGGATTCTGCATTAGGGACTTGACCAAGATTGCCTGTGAACTGAGAAACAAGCATCTTCTTAGAAGCTTGGGGACCATCACCACTTTGGTCTACTTCAGGATTTGGTCCTCAAGCAAAGTTGTCAGCAATTAGCATAGATGTATTTTAGGTCTGTTTATAAATGTCTTGCAGCTGCACTGATCAGGAGCTGGGAACAAATAGCAAGCAACAGAAATCTGTTTGGGCTCTTTACTGATGCAACTGGCTCTGGATAGAGTCAGACTTGTTTTTACTTCTTCCAAAGGCTGATGGTGTCTTCAAATCTGCAAAAGCTGGGATGTGGGTGGGAGGGGGATAGGGATCATCCTGACCTTTGAATACTGGAATTGCTCAGATATCATGACTAACCCTGTCTGATGGTGGTATCAGCAGAAGCTGGCCAGAAGCTCTCTCAGAGTTCAAGTGCTCATTAATTCATCAATATTCACACAGGGTGTTTAATCAGGACTAAGACTAATGTGGAGTTAAGATCTCCTTCAGAGGCACTACAAAATAAAGAGCATGGTGACATGTGTCTTACGCCTTTCTATAGTGACCTTCTGCTTAACATCAGATCCCAGAATTGCCTGCCAAGGCCTCAAAAGTAAGTCTTTCCACAATTTACCCATTGACATATTTATCTCCAGTGGTAAATCAGCACAGTACCTTCTGGCCAGCTGTACTGCCCCTGCTTCCCCAAGCGTGCATCTCCGTCCCCAGGCACAGCGCCATGCCGCAGGCACTGTCACCCACAGTGTGCTCCCTCCTCTCTGGTGCAACAGCAGATGAAACGCTTTGACACTGTCTTTGCAAAAGAACTGTAGCCCAAGATGCAAGTCTCAAAAGAAGAGGCAGAGCGTACACCCTGGCTTTTACTACAGCATTAGCGCGAATAAAGAAGAAAAGGACATATCCCTGCTGTGCTCTCTGCACAGATTCAACCTCCTTGGCTTGTTTCATTCTTCTTTCTTGCTCCAGCATCTCTCTGTTCGCTGGTATCTGGGAGCAGGACCTGACTCATCAGCCGCCCTCAGCTCCTCCTGCCATCCCCAGTGTGCTCTTGGCTCTGTGGCCACAGCCGCAGCCGTGTTAGCTGAGCCATGCAAGGCCCCATTAGCATCTCCTGAACCGGCGCAGATGGACAAGCTGGCTTCAGCAATAAAGATAGTTTGAAACCATTAAAAAGCGGCGAGAGCAAAATGAAGCCCCCTGCAGTGCTACTGTCATTAGGAAAGCAACAACACCAGCAAACAAAGAAAAGTGCATTGAAATTTTTGCCAAGGCAGCCCTAGTTGGGAAATGAGGTAAATACACAGTACAGCAGGACCCCGATGCAAAGTAATTCAGGCTGCAACTTTAAAGTAGGTCTTTCAAGCAGTGTGGGATGCTTGATCCCATGACTTACATTAAAAGTACGTAACAAAAGGGGCTATTTCCCTGTCCTCATCTTAAAAGTGTTGTGGAATCGGGACTGACTATTACAGGCAACTCTGTTTAAAGACATGGTTAACTGCTGCACTGAAGTAATAATCCTGCCGCTAAATCCAGAATTTAAATGCCTCAAGGGCTTAAAGGCTGTCAGGAGCCAGAATTCATTTCCAGAGGTTTTATTTAGTTGCAGCAGCAATTTTACCTGAGGGTGACAGTAAATTTGAGAAATACAGGACTAATAATTTAACAGAACTGGCTGCGGTATTTTTTTAAAGACACACAAACACACACGCACAAGCTTGATGAAATGAGTTCTGCACATTGCACGCTTGCAGGTTTCATTTGAATGAAAATGATTAATGGGAACATAAAGAAAAAAACACAGCACAGCAAGAAAACAAATCAGCTTGGCCTCCTAAAGGTCAGAACAAATCTGCCTCCTGATTTGGAAATCATCTCCAAGGACAACATCAGGCATTTGCTTCTGCATCCACCTCTTGCCTCTCCCAGCTGATAGCTGCTGATTCCCAACACCCCAAGTGAGTGGATGGAGCAGTAACTAAATACACCCTTAGTCAGACATGCAGGACATGACCAGACACTGTGATTTACACCACTGCCTCTCTAATTTCAGAGGACGCCTTTTGCCTGTCTGTGTATCATCATTATTTGCAATAAACAAACTAAGAGATCTTTTACTTGGTACCTTAGTTCAGCCTGGAAGATGCTTTCCTTCAGGAAGACATGGGGACTCAGCATAGCATCAGTGTGGGATTTCCATCACCAGGAAGGCGAAACAACATAACAGCTTGTAGGGACCTCTCCCCACTGCAGAGCAAAGAGCCCTCCTGTCCCCTTCTTGTGCCATGTGACAACACCAAGGGACAACTCTCTGCAGAAGTTCCTACCTCTTAGCCCAACCAAACTGCTGTTTCAGGGAGGAAAATGAGTGGTCTGGGAGACCAGGCCCAAGAAGGGAACTAAACTTCCCAGCTGCGAGGCTGTCTTACAGAAAAATTACAGGATTTGAAAGCACTGATATCTCCCCCCCGCCCCCCCCCGCCATCATAATTGAGAAATATGTTCTTTTCTGCATTTATAATTGGGACAGAACAGATGGTGAAGGCTTTGTTTAATGAAATATGTCCATTCAATTAACCCATGCCACCAAGGATTCGGCAATGCAAAAGGAATCAGTGTCCCACCGCTGCAGCGGGATCCTCCTGCCCAAACCCACACACCCGGGCGAGGACCGGGATGCTACAGGCAGGACTTGGAGACACAGGTCGGACCTGCTGAACCTTGCTCAGCTGCCATTCCTGCTTCCCCAGAAGCTTTGTTTCTTTACTCTTTTTTTTTTTTTTTTCCTTTTTGGGCTGATAGCCAGTTTCAGAGCTGCGTCCAGAGATTCTGGACCCTGTGCTCACTCTTGCCTTAACAGCATACATAAAGGGTAATATCTGGTCTCTGTGCTAATTACAAAAGGCTTAGGAGTCCAGTAGACAGAGAGCTGTACTGAAGGGAACCAGGTCCCATTGCCAGCTCTGCCTCCAAACTTTGGGGAGGGGAAGCCCATCCGTGCCTCAGTTTCCCCATCTGTGCTGATGAATAGCTCTTAATACTCTGTGAACACCCCAGTATGTGGATCACTGACAGTTTGAAAATTGACCCATCAACAAACACAGCTTCCTGAGGCAAAGCATGATATTTTATTTCAGGTCTTTGAAACAAAGTTTGGCTCCTTTAAAGGAGGGGGACAACAACTTGAAACACACAAATTGAAACATGCATTCATACTGTGAAAAAAAAAAAATCCTCCTTTTTTTGTCCAATTCCACCAATACCATATTTACCATGAGAAACAGAGCCAGAAGATACAAAGGCCTAGAATTAGATCAGGTGAATCTGGAGTAAGTATTTTTAAGCAGGTAATTAGTTTATTTCTAACCTCGCTCCCAGCTTCCACTGGTGCAGGAGCAGAGGCGCTTCAGGGGTGTGACAGGAATAGCTTCAGATAAAGAAAATTCGTTAAATGCCAGCTGGACTTATTTTACCACTTTAAAACCAAGCCATTTCAGATTTTCATTCCCAAATGGTGAATTGGTACATTTGCCAAAATAAATTACTTTGGTTTGGGGAGTTCATTTGAGGTTTTTTAAGTAAGTGAGGGAAAAAAAAAACCAAACCCACAACCTTTGGGGGTTTTGGTTTGGGCTGTTTTTTTTTTTTTTCTTTTCTTTTGCTTTTAATTCAGATCAGGAAATTCAGATCAGGAAGGAGAGTGCTCAGCTGCTTCCCAGTGCGTTATTGATCTCTACAGCACAATGTGGAAAACAAAATACTTCTATGGGAAATACCTGTTCTCTTCAATGATGATTTTTTTTTCCCCTTGTTTTGCAGAAAACTGGAGTAGTTTATTGGTCCGCTTGGTTGTGAGGAAATACCTTTAGATAGCGATTAATTCAGAAAATCAGATTTATGCAGCCAAAGGAGGAACGCAGCCCGTGACAGCTCCCAACAGGCACCGACAGCCCTGGCTGAAGCGTGACACACACGATGACATGTAACACAAAACCCGCCTCTGGGGAACATGCCAGTCAATCCGTGCACACATGAGGGAGCACCCGATGTGCTCTCTGACATCGAACAACCCCAGCAAACCCAGATCCCTCTGGTGCACCCATCCTCAGCTGCAGCTGTCACGAACGGTCCTGCCACCATGGGAAGGCAGCTCCCGCAGCTTTAAACAGCACCTAGCACCTTTTAGGTTCCCCAAAACACATCCTTCAAACATTCCCATTTGCCTTCTGTTATGACCCAGCTGGACTGTCTTCGTTCTCTTCTCACCCATTACAAGGGCGAGGGATACCTCTTTTGACTTCCTTTGAGCTATTTCATGGGCTCATCTGCGTCCCAGCACTTATTACCACCCCTAAACCAGTCTCTCCCTGTTGGCATCACATTTTCTGGCATTTGTGACTCTTCCCACACTGTCTCGAGCTGAGCTAAACACTTTCCAAGTGCAAAGCAGCATGACTGAAACTCCTGCTAGACTTTCATAATGAATATGAGGCTGCCAGACAGTAGAAATTTCTAACTTCACTCAATTCTCCAGATCCACTTATCAATGCTAATCAGCCAAGACTGCAAGTCTTCCCATTTTGACTAGAATTACATTATTTTGTGTTTTCTTTTGACAATAAACCAATTACTGTGAAAATATTGGTATATCATCACACGTGAAACTCAGTATTTTATTAACAGAATGTGCTAAGTCATGACTCCGACAAGATATCAGCTGCAAAAATGACCAGGCTGACTCATCTTTGTTCATGGCAGAAGTTTCAGAGACTAATCCCAGATCCTGCCATGAATCGTCCAGGCCTGAGAGCAGCCCTGGATCTGAACTCTGAAGACACTGTGATCTAGCTCCAAATCTGCTGGTTTGGAGAGCGCAGCTTGTCCTCTGGGATGTTTCAGCAGCTGAATCAAATCATTTGATGGTATTGTAATGCGCTCAACTGGGACGCCACAGGTTGCCTGTGCTAACATAACTGCTGCCTGTGACTATTGCAGCTGGCTAACAATAGGACTGGAGATAAAAGGATAATTTTGCAGCTCTGAAGTGAAGGCATGCTAGATAAAATACAATAAAAAATTGAAGCCTTCCCAAAGCACCAGATTCTAGGATCAAAGCTCTGCATCCACTTGCCCATATCAAATCACAAAGGCTGATGGGCAGGCAGAGATGCCTCTTTGCCCAGGGTCCTGGTCTTGCCCAGAGTGAAGGAGCTGGTTCTGCATTTGTATCTCCTTCATAATAGCTCCAAGTAAGAGATGGTTTCTGACAGCTTGACCATCTCTCACTCTCACAAGTTGGCTGCCTTGTCATTGGCAAAGTCCTCAAGCAGATCCAGCTGTCCAGACAGAGCTGGCTTGTACTTCGAAACATGGCAGGCAGCCAGAGCAGCAAAGAGACGAGCTGGCTTTTCCCTACGCAAACCCTTAACAAGGAATCCTGATGTTCCTGGGCACAGCTTTCATTCCCTGGGTACCTCACACCATCCGGCAGTTGCTCTGATTATCCCTGAGACTCCCCTTAGCAGAGAAACAAACAACCTTTTTTCTTCCTTTGTCTCTTGGGATGAGCACTTAAGAAAACATTATTGAACAGAAATTGGCTTGGACTGGAGAGGCAACTCCAGGCCACTCTAACAAGGTGAATTCTGTCCTTGCTATTTTAACCTCTCGCCATCCAACCCAGGCACATGCACCAGCTTCCATGGGCAGTGAGCCTTATTGAGGGTGTCTATCCATTTGGCTGTTAGAAATATCACCATTCCATCCACCCCAATTTCACTTTGCTTTGACCCAGACAGTGAGCCCAGGCCATCTTCAGATGGTACCTCCTGCCCAGATATATCTCACTTCCCCTTCCCTTAGGATGCCTGTGTTTTATAAAAGCTGCATATGTGATTGCTCCCTAATCCCCTTTAGATACAATAAATGGATTAGCACAAGCAGTCTAATCCAGACACCTTTGCTAACCATCCTCACCGTGAATGGCACTGACAGGGAGCAATCACAGTTCAACACCATGAGCTGCTAGAGGTTTAACAAGCCATTGGGGCAGTGACCATTTCAGCCAGCTGAGAAAGACCCAGACCTGTTGTCACTGAAATCCTCACCACTTTCCCATCTCTGTGAATTCTGGTCCAGGATGGGGTCCAGGAAAAAATAAGCAGCAAAGACCAACTAATTTCAGCATCAAAATGGTGCTTTCAGCTTGCCACAGAGAGTCCCACAGTATCAAAACACAATTAAGTAGTTGCACATCGACAGACTCTCCTAATTGCTGCAAGGAGCAATTCAATTATGTTTTCGACACTGAAATGAGTCATTATCAGTCTATAGGAGAAAATTGTGTTTGTGGGGTCGTGTTTTTTATAGCATGTGCTATCTTCTTCCCAAAAGTTAGCTATTTTACTGCTGACAATATTCATTTTGGATGGATTCTTCCCTTTAGGAACTAAATTGAGACATTTCTACTTACAGGAACAATGATCGACTGTAGATCAGAAAAGCCCAAAGCCATACTCTCCTGTCTGAGGTTATGAAAACAGAAATTTAAGGTCCCATCTGCCTTGTGAAATTCAAATGCTTCAGACCATAAGTAATCACACTTCTACTCTGACTTCATTGTAACTCTAGTCTAGGTAGGACCCTAAACACGATTAGGCTAGTACCCCAGTTCAGAGCAGTGACAGCTGGTTTTCGAGAAAGAAAAAAATAACTCCTGTTATGAAAGCACCTGGGATGAAAGCTGGCAAAGATATTTTGAAGATATTCTGAATTACAAATGCTCGAAGAGCTAAAATACACAGAGTATCCTCAGAATTACTGAATACTTAAAAGAAAATTGAGTCAGGTTGGGTCTACTACTTGGGTGACTGAGGATGGTTAAGAGCTACAAGAACACTTGAACCTTTCTCACAGAGATTTTTTTTTTTATTGTTCCTACAGCAATTTGAAAGCAAGATGATTGCAGAGTGGGGAGATTCAACAGCACTAAGTCCTGTTTTGAGAGCTCTGGGTTAAACAGCACTGATTTAGATGTTCATGCCTGCACAGTAGTTCAGCAAAGATAACAGGTTGCAGTAGCACTTGGTAATTGACCTATGGTGATTTAAAACCTTAATTTGCTTTCATGCTTCCTGATTTAAAGCAGTGTGTGCACTTGGGCATAACTGCCTTAAGAGATCTGGGCGATATTTTAGCCTGGATTCCTCAGGAAACAAGGCTTAACACAGCATACTGACTATCCCTCCTAATAACTCCTTAATGCATTGGCCATTTTCAGCCAAATTTGTTGCAGGGGTCAGAGTCTTGATGCTTGTAACAGTCTCACAGTTTCTGTGAAGAGCCAGACCCAAGCTCTGCTCTTGCTTATTTTGAGAGCAGGCTGTTGGTTGAGCACTGTGGGCAGCTGTGACTTGGTCACAACATGTCCTTTCTCTTGTGTGGTGGACCCATCAGAGGGGATATGAAGCGAGAAGACGACAGCTGGGCTACTGCAGGGCTGGGTCCTAGACGCAAAAGGGAAAACACAGAAATCTAGGCTACACTGGACCTGCTGCTTGTTGAACGCCCTGTTTTTAAATAGCTGTGTTACAGCCATGGCTTCATGACATTCCCTTTACATACAGCCATTGACACAGGAACGAAATGCCATTCTCTAGCAGAGAGACGAGCCAGCAGGGGGGTGAAGTGGATCTTCCTTGCGCTAGCCAGATAGGGCAACGGGCACCACACGCTGCAGAGCCCTGAGTGGCACCTACAGGCAGGTAACAAGGCTCCCTGGGTGATTTGTAGGCTCTGAACAGCAAAGCTGTCACTGAGCTCCAGTGAATCTTCCTCGGTCTGCACCTTTGCTGAGCTGATTTATTGCATGCGTCAATAGCAGAAGTGGGCCGGAGACTGGCTGTAAAGTTCAAAACCTGAATTTCCTGTGTGTTTACACTCCCCTCCACTTTCAGCATTCTAAGTTTCATCTTCAAGTGAGTTCAGGTTTTGCCTGGCTTGCAGGGGCAAAAGGCCGTTTGGAAACAAGCTCCGTTGCTTTATCTGCACTGGGTAAATCAGCAGACACTCATTTTCACAGACTGCGCACTTAATGGCTGAGTTAAGTTAAGAAGACCCAAAAGGCAGCTTGGTCAAGCAATCAGGGAAGAGCTGGAGTCAGGACATCCAGCTTCCTGCTGCACATTATATACTCATATGCACCTTTGGTCCATAGCTTCCTCAGTTAGGAAAAAGGATCAGTCCCAGCGTGCTCTGGTCACAGTTGCACAGCAGGCAATTCAGAAAAGGGGTGCTGCATTTTCATTATTTCTATTCCTAAATGAAAATTCAAGTGGTGACCAAAAGCTCACTAAATTAAAAAAGAGAATTCTATGGACTTCGGCAAAATACGATGTACCTCTCCTTACGCTGGCTGACAAGGCCCCTGTCACAATGACACGTAGAGGGATTACAAGAAGTGCCAAAAACGCTCCAGAACTGTCACATTTTCGGAACCAGGCTGTGTTATCTGCAAGCACAAGACACTATGAAGCCTGTGTCTGTCCCACTAGGGCCACACTGCATGGTGGCATGAAACCATCAAGATCAGCAGGACTTAGCTTCTGGGCAGGGAGCCCAGGGCACGAAAGTAAGCGCTAATAGTTAAAAATATGTCTGGAGCTTGAAGAAACAGATATTTTCCCAGGAATAAAACATGACTTTGAATAAATGTTTTATTCCATTGCACATAATGAATGGCAGTGAATGTGATTTGGGGACCTGTCAGAGAGGGGAGCACAGACATAGTACATGCACCGAGACAGGATTAATGAGGTTGTTTAACTGAAACGCAGGGAATTGAGATCACTGTTAATTTTAATCCCCTTTCCTCTTTTCTCTGTCTTTTTTTCTTTTCTTTTTATGTTAGCCTTCCTATGCGGCTGATAAAACAGGGCCACCAAAATGTTTATTAGAAATTCTTGCAAGAACCAATCCATATGCAACTGCATGGAAGATGAAGAAGCATCCACTGCTCAGCGTTTCCAGCACATTTAGCATCAAGCTCGTTTTGCAGCCTGGCAAACAACACTATTTGCTTCCAGAAGAAGTAGTGGAAAGGAGTCACTAGGAAATAAATAAAGGATGGTGCTCTAACCCAACAGCTGCTTGAACTGGTCTGATCTGTGGCAACACCACTTTGCAGAGGAGCTTTTCATCATTCTCTGTGTATGGCTTAATAGTGGCTGTCAGGGGTATAGAAAACTGTTGCTCTTGCACAGATTAGAGCAGCTTTCACCCCTGCGCTCACTAGACAATAGACTGCACAGCTTGTACTAGCATTGGAGAATAAGGCCAGTGTTTGCCACATTATCTCCCTTCCGGCTGCTAGAGCCATTTTTAGGAGGGGATTTGCTCCAGTTTTTAATCAATTGCTTTAATAGGCAGAGAGTATTCTTGTTGGTAGATTGGCTTCCTCCTTCAGGAGGAACACGCTCCTCTTTGCCAGCTAAATCTGCCCTCTACGAGGCTCAGAGAGTCCAACGTGAGGAAAGTCGTGTGCGGTTTCACTTGGTTTATTAAAGCTACAAAGAGTTTTGTCCTGGCAAAGGAGCATTGTGGTGCTATTAAAAGAGCAGAATGGCAACAGGGCACCATCTCCAGCTAATTGTTTCATCGACTTGGAGAGCAACAACCGCTGGCTAAATAAGGCACTTCTTTTCTGCTTTGCAATTGCACTCTTCTGCCTGCCAAGAAAAGCTCTGACACTGAAGGCTTCTCGGGGCCTCTAGAAATGTTGCCTTTGGTTTTAGTCCAGAAAGGCAAAAACCAAAATCAAGAGCTGCAAATCAGAAGAAGTGGCAAAAACTCTAAAGAGATTTGCCCTCCTCCCACCCACGGGAAACCCACATAACCAGTAAGCATTGGCTAGAAGAAAAAGAATTAATGAAACTTGTTTTCTGCGCCTGCATCAGAAAATGTTAATGCTCAGCTAAGGAAAAGACACTTGAGAGTTTCCTCAAATAAGTTTATGTTTTCAGTTGCTTTTGGAAAAACAATCAAGTTTGCATATTTTTTACCAAAATATTGAAAGTGCTTGACTATTTCATATTACAAACCAGGAAACTGAAGCTATTAAGCCAGCCCTATAATAAGATTTGAGAAGAAATAAAGGGCTATTTAGAACTAGTTATTGCTCTTCATAATGAACTGAACTTGCAAAAATTCTTTTATTTTTTTCCTCTTCCTCAGTTATCCAGGAATCAAACATGATGTAAGCACCTATTAGTTAAAGTACATGCTCATGCATGTTGATTTCCCTTGTCTCAAGCTCAGCTCATTTGCAATTTAAAGCATCAACAGTAAAACATTTCTGTGCCTAAAAGCCTTATCTTTTCACCGGTAAAGATCCTTCCTGAACACACCTCCCTTCTGTTCTGGCATGCCCATTTGTGGGCTGTCTTTAAACTTCGCCTCAAATTTCTCCTTCCCTCTCCCCAAGCAGGCGACCAAAGAGTGAGCCAGGCCAAATGTCCCTGGGTGCCAAACTTGGCATCAGTGTTATTGGTCTATTATCAACAGCAAAGGTTCACTAGATTATGCAGATGGCTCCAAATCTGTAATCTTAAATTTCTGGAGCAAGTCAGTCAGTAAAGTTCACTTAAGGATCAAGGTCTCCTTGCAGGATGCAAGTGTGAATGAGTAGGTATTTCTCACTCCTGAAAAAAAAAGAAGGGAAGAGATGGTAGGGAGAGAGACCAGGGCTACCTCTGAACTGGCCAGGCTGCTTACTAGAAGTCCAGGGGACACTGGTAAGAACAGATGTCCCCACGTGCTAGACACACCCTTTAGAGTGTGATTAGTGCCTGTACGCTGAGTCAATCTACCTGCCAGATTAACTACGGGCACGGGACAAGCCAGTCATGATGAGGAATTCCTCTGGTTCCACCTGTGGTCGACAAGAAAAGGAATGAGAAGATAGGAGCTGAAAAGCTGTGTGCAGTAACCTTTCCCTTTGTCAGAAATGTCAAACCAATTCCTAACAGCTCACTTTAAAAGGCTTTTTACATCCTCTTTTTGACATCTTTCCCACCTCCCCAACATTGCCAGAAGATACAAATTCACCCTGGCAGTCAGAAGAGGAAGGGAAAACACGAAAGAAAATAAAGGAAAATAAAAGAAAAGCAAATCTCTAAACCATTTCTAACCATCATAAAGGACAACAAGAGTTAGTATAATACACTTACTGACAAATCAAGACTGAACCCCACAAAAAGACAGCATTAATCGGGCAAGAATGAGGTTACTTATCCTAGCAGGACCCCACGATTACTGTGTTATTTCCCTGCTAAACACTGATAGCACTTTTTAAACATAACTGTATCGGGTTCATTTTCTAATTTTTTTTTATTGCCTTTCTCCTCACAAGTTTTCTCCCTTCCTTTTCTCCATCATGTTGACTCACAGAACCCAACATCTTTGCATCAGGAAAGCTGTGCAGCTCTGTTAATTGCTGCTGAACGAAGATGTATATCACACACAAAAATCCCACCAAACCATAAAAAACACCAAATCACAATCCACAATAAAGAGAAAAGGAAGGGGGTTTACTGACAAAACTCTCACATCTGCATTTTGTGACTTTATGGGTGAACCTCCCTCTTACCTAAACTTACATCTCTTAAAAATTAGCTCTCTAGTCTCATTAGCCATCTGAGCTCCTGCTATACTCAGTGAACAGAGAAAGGGCAAGTCAGGAGAATGATTCACCACACCTTCTTTAGAAAGCTATTTTGGGATGGACTAAATCATTCTTTGGAGATTAGACAATTAATATAGACTAAATGTCCAACTTCTACACAGCTACAGGGTAATATGTACTACTGTCACGACACAAGCAAGGACAGGTCCAAAGACTAAGAGCTGATAATAGGCATCAGTGACAATTACTTTGTTTTAAAATCTCTGGGAAGGAGCAGACCCAGGGAAAGAAAATACTTGTTTCAAGGTCACACAGAAGGTCCCTAGAACTGCTCATGTCTCCCGAGTGCACTCCAACGTCCTGAATAAAACATATTCATTTATCATGCATGGAATAAGGTTTAGGAAGTGACAGTCCAAATGCCACATGCAAAAAAAACCAAAAAAAATCAGAAGAAAAATCATGACCTTACATTGGCACATGTTTAACTAGTTTAATTTACGTGAGCAGAAGCACACCAGTTGCCCCAAGCTTCTGAGAGTATTATTAGTAGGAAAGCAGAATCTAGTGGATTTTCAGTAGTTGCTTGCAGTCACAAAAACCCAAGGTGCAGAATGATACCAATGACCGCATTACCTAACCAAACCTAAAGTAAATACACTACAGTTTAACTAGAACCAGGCCAAAATCTGTAGGGAACTGAAGGACTTTGCACTGCACAAAATTAATGCTGACTCTGGACTAAGTGATGGGAAAATGCTACAGAGAGCAGCTGGCCACCAATCAGGGTATGTCCAGTGATGTGAGACTTCCTTATGTGAAGCCAGTAGTGACCAGAACGTGGGGAACAAGCTTCATCTCTTCTATGTTCAACGTGCCACAGCCAAAAGGACACCACAGGAGATGTAAGGAACCTAAGGGACCTTCCAAGGACCTCTCGGAAAAGGAAGATGATCATGAAATATTTGGAGTGACTACATTATGAAACACAAACAGCCCTGACCAGCGACTTGCACGTAAATTGCCAACTGTAGCTGTGCTCAAGACAGCAGTTAGTGTTAAAAAACACCTCTTAAAAAGTCAATGTAGAAGAGCCCCCTTAGACCAGAAGGATGCTTTTTATCCTTATACCACCATGTCCCTTTGGACATTCTTTTAGCTGTAGCCACCTTCTTAGAACAAGAACTAACTGCCAGCTGAATCAGTGCATCCTCTCCTCCTCCAAACACTTCATAACCACAAACCTCAGCTGCGCTTACTTGTTTCCTGTGTTTACCCAACAGATCATGGCAAAAAGGGACAAGAGGAAGAAGTTTATAATAGGAAAATAATCAATACTGACATGCCATCACTGTCTGCAAGGCAATCATTAGCAGCTCAGGAGAGACCGCAGGGGCTTCTGTTTGCTTGGTGTGTGATTGCCTCCTGCAGAGAGCTAAGCTGCTATGAAAGACTTCAGCAGGTGCCTTTTCCCCCCCCACTCCTCCTCTAGCCCAGGGAATTCAGTGTAAGTCAGGCAGCTAAATTACACCTCTGGGTTATTATCAGCAGTATTAATTACTGTGTTCTCCCTAATTATCCTCTCTTAACACACTCAGTTGGTTTGCAGGAACAATGCAAGGTTGGCAAACAGTGGCATTTAAAAATGGTTGGGCCAGAGGCTCAACTGACATAAACCAGCACAGCAGGTTTATAGAAAGGTCAGTTTATGCTTGTGGTGGAGTTCAGCCACTGTTTTATGGGGTGTGAGCTGAGTTGCAGCTGGGCTGACATGCCCTGGCCAGCTGGCATGAATGGAGACAAAGGGGTTTGGGTCAGTTGTTCACTGGTCTACATCATGACCTCGTGCAAAGTGCTATTCCCTACCACAGTTCTAATGTGACTTTCTGACCTACATTAAAACAAACAACACAATATCATCATCCAGAGTCAGAACAATTCTTTTGTCTCCTGTTCCATCCTGCATGAACTGCAGGTAGACTTGGGAAACTCCGTGAGACTCTGATATGTTTCAGCTGTCTATCCCATTCTTGAAATAACCAGACCTCAGTGGACTCGCACTCAGATTGCTGACACGTTGAAAGTCATGTTTGCAACATAAGATAACTTAGTTGTGTGCTTCCCTGCCTTTGTTGTTCAAATCCCTGACTCTCCCCAGGCTGGCTCCCCACTTCTTGGATGCAACTTATGTCTGGGGTACACAATTCAACTCACCAGATTCAACCCATCTCAAATGTGGCTGGCAAGGATAACTGCTCAGTGGCCTGACAGCCTGCCACTGGAGCCTTGACAGATTTGCTGCCTTGGGGGATGACAAACCTACCCCACTGAAATGCACACATGCCCCATCATATAGATCTGTTCCTGAAAGACAAACTACTTCAGATAAAGTGTATTAAAAAGAAAAAAAGGAGAAAATTCTGTACATCTTCAGAATGATCTTTTATATGCACGTGTCCGTGTCCATGTCCCTCAAAACACGTCTCTCTCTCCTTCTCACTTGATGCCTCTGAAGATTATTTCCAACTGTCTTCTGTCCTGCAGAAGACATGACATAAAACAGATCTGCAGAGATGGGCTCTGAAAATGTCACCCAACTTTCTACCCAAAGAGGACTAAAGCCCTATTAGTCTTCTCTTGCCAGCTATAGGACATAAACTACTCTTTGCAAATATCACCAGACTCCTGTGCTCATCTGCCTCCCGAGTTCAGAGTTTAAATGAAGCACTCAGAAAATATAGACCCAAGCAGGCAAGATGTATTAGCCAGCGTACTGAGAGAAGCAATAGAAATCCCATTTTAACAAACTGTTCTCTAGCTCAGAGAATGAAATCCAGTCTGGTGAAGGTCAATTCTAGCTCTATGGATACCGTTTAAGTCCCTCTTAGGCCTGTAGCTGTCACAGAGGCCACGCACTTTTGGAAATGTTTGTCCTGATAGAAGATCCCCATGTTTTTCAGGAACATTCCCTACAACACAACCATAATCAGGCAGAGATGAGTGACACCCTGTTCTAGGCACTAAATGAGTAGGCACCAAATAAGGTAAATCTGCCCTTTTCTGGGCTAATTCCTGCCCCTGCAGGAATTCAAGGATGCCTGCAGATCCACAGCAGTGGAGGAGGATGGACACAGACGTGCCAGTGGAGGGACAAACCCACAGGAGGATGAGACAGTGCCCTCAAACATCAAACTCTCTCGGCCTTCCCCTGCATATCTGACCATTAACTTCAGTTACCATTTCCAGCATGAGCTGGTGACACCAGAGCCAGAATAATGCTCCCTTCTGGAGGATATCAGGGGCTTTTCCTTCATTTTGATTACATGAATATAGCTCCAAACTTGTCGCGGCTGGAGGTACCCTGCAGAAAACTGAAAGCAGCAACGTCCATTAGAAAAGGCACAATTAAGGTAGGCGAATTACAATGATGAAGAAGCCACCTCTACATGAATTCGTTAATGACAAAAAGAAATCTGGCCAGCAACGCAGCAAAAAAAGAAACTAGGACATATATAAAACCCCTCTCTTTTAGCCAGCAAACACCGATCCTTGTAAACCCCTTCCATGACTATGAGCTCTCTCTCAGAAAGTAGCAGAGTCTTGTTTCACCAGCAGTTTTGCATCACGAAGGTGACCTTCTCCATGATGCTGCAAAATAGTCAGGGCGTAAAACATGGTACATAGATTGGGTCTGATTCCTACCTGAACTGGGCCATTTTAGGGAGTTCTTCAGCCCAATTCAGTCAAAGGTAGTTTTTCCAGCAAGCTTTGGATCAAGCCTGGTATAAACTGAAGCTCCCAAGGCCTCCGTAGTTTGGCTTTTTGTCTGGAGGAGAGTGTGCAGGATGGTGTTTGTGCTGATGAATAGCTTGGCATTATAGTAACAAGGTGCAAGAGATCCAAAACCCTACTGCTGTTAATATACATGAGTCACCACTGCTGTGTGTGCCAAACATGCTTCCAAATGAAGCTGCAGTTTGCCCTTGGTTTTTTAGCTGGGCAAAGGCAAGTTTGGAAAACTAATTTTTTTCAGTGATTCAAGATACCGACATAGCAGAAATCTCTGTCTCGATCTGCTTACTGGCAAACATCACACAAAGACGTCTGTTGTGTGTTTGCATTTTATTAATAGTTTACAACTTGAATTTTTCTTCTCTTTTGTTCTTGCTGATCTCACAGAAAACTATAAAAATATATATATATATACAGATGTCTGCCAAATAGATTTCTTGGAAGAAAGCAGAAAAGTGTGAATAATGGGTTCTGAAGTATGGATAATTAGCAGATCAAATAACCCCAAGGACTGGGGAATTTTTTCATCATCTGCAGATATTCGCCATTCCTATTTTTCTAAATAAATTATGTGTACCCTCCAGGTACATTTTTTCTCCTAGTTCATATAATAAAAAGAGAGGTGTCTACTGCAGGGGTAGAGGTGGTTATTTATTTATTTTAATTTAATTTAATGCTTCTGACAGTGAGAAAATGACAGGTCTGGCTGCAGTTAGGAGTCATATGGGTAGCTGCTCTACAAACTTCCTGACCATAGCACCTCTACCCTGACCTTTCCACTCCTACAAAAGGCTGCTGTTCAATTTAGCTCAGTAATGCCAAGCTAAAGAAGTTTGCCAATGTCAGCAGGATGCTCAGTGGGTAGCAGGCACACAGCAAAAATCATGGACCCACTGCTCTCTGGGTGCGAAGGGCTGCAGCTCTCCCTTAGGGTTTCAAGTCATATTTCAGCATTTTTTTCCTAAATATTACCTTATTTCTCATATACTTGCTCTGCTTCTCAGTACATCCATAAATAAGGAACACGCAAACTTACAGCGACACAAAATCGAAACAATTTGCTTCTCATCTGAAGCAGGGCAAGGCTAGAACACAGGAAAGGGTCTTTTCCTCCCCCCCGACAGCAGTTTATCGGCCACTAGAGTCGCTCATCACCAACCCACAGCTGATATACGCTCTGGAAGGTATGTGTAGCTTTGCCCATACATTTTTGGAAATAAATTAATAGATAACAGAATGGCTGCCCCACTGAGGTGTTCAACTGCTGATCTGTGGAAGCAGTAAGGGACCAATCCTTAAAAAATGGATAGGACACTCTTGCAAACTAGGAGTTCACAAGAGCAGGTTTTTCATAGCAATTCTCTTATCAAAAAGTAGGGGGCCAAAACTCTATATTCTACTAAGATCACAAGAAAAATGATGCAACTGTTACTTATTATAAATAAACCTGATACAGTGTTTCAAAACTTGAGCTCTCCAAATCTTCATTTTTTCTAATGAAACACTGTCATTTTAGAGGCAAAATAAGAGTCTTCCCTTAGAGACAGTAATTTAATAGCAGGGACATCAATTAATTTCATCTCCACATCAATGCTCTGTTTTATTTAAACTCCCATCCTGCAGCCACTGGGGTGCTTGAGCATCTGCAAAGCCTGCAAGAGCCCTGGACGGCAGCCAAGGGGAGGTTTGGTGTAGGTGGCAGATGGCAGACTAATGTAGACATGACAGAACCAGCTCTAAGCTAGTTTGCTTGGGCAGCAGTAGTGGGTTACCAAGAGTAACATGGTGCTTAGCCCAGGAAAAGCTGGATAAATTACAACCATTCATACTTAGCTCAGGCAGTAGAATGACCATGGACCTTTGCTAGGAATAATAAAATTATGGCTATTACAAACATGCTTTCAGTACTCAGATGCCCTAAACCCAGCTATTTTTCATCTTTGTTGATGAAAATTTGCAACAGTGATTCACCAGGGACCCAGAATGGTGGCGATACGTGTGAATCATGGTAGTTTCCCTCCTTAGAAATCTCCTCACTGGACTACACTGGTAAACTTAATCATTGCACCCTACGTGCATGGCACACCTCAATCCAACACCCAGAACTACAAAAGCAAGGTTTGACATCACCCAGAGACTTTGCTAAATCCTTAGCTGTCCTTACCTGCTGAGGCCTGAAAAATATAATTCAATGTCAAGGAAAGATGTCAGGAAGATGTCTCTATCAGTAGTCCCATTGAAAATCAAATTGACCTTTCATTACCCCATGCAATTAACCTATGTAAATATGTGCTAATGACCACTTCACTAGTAATTCATTTCATTTGTTCATCAAGTCACAGAAAGACACAAGCAAGCACTGTTCAAAAAAGCACGTCTTTCGTGATCAGGCCCATCCAGCCTGGAAGGTAAATGCAAGAAGCCAATGGCAGAGTAACACCACTGATAGGATAGCCATCCTACATTTCTCTCTGCAAGCAGTTTCTGAAAGGAAAACTCAGCAACTTGCTGATGCTACAACTCTGAAAATAGTCTCCTGGCCATTCCAGCCACTGCTGTTGCTGTTAACCATCTTATTGCTCTGATCTGTTGATCTTCACAGTGGTGAAGCAGGGGTTCATGCACTATGTCCATGCACTGCAATGCTGAAACAAGGACAGCCAAGTTCTTCTGCAGATAAGTCTGTTCTCCTCCCTAGTCCTTGCCAAGTAGGCACAAGCAAGGGTGCAGTGGTAACTTCCCATCTAGTGACACAAACACCAGTCACTGAGCTGTCAAAGGCAAATCAGAGATTCTGATGCAATTGCTCAAAGTCCGGTGGATACCTTGCAAAACCCATGGCTCATTTGAACTTCATATGCAGAGAGATCTGCCTGAGTTTCTGATTTTTGGAATTATTTTCCTTCTAGGACAGGCAAATCATAAACCAACAAGAAGAAAGTTAAGTTGTACATTCTTTCTGCAGAAGATGAAAGGGACTGGATTCAGCAGAGACCTGCTGAAGCTGAATTTCTTAAAGAAATAGGACTTACGCGATAAAGCTTTTTGTGTATAGACATGTACACCTTTTTCTTTTTTGTCCACAATACCTTACGCACAATAGCTAGTTCAAAGCCAGTTTTACTGAACAAAGAGAGTCTCCAAAAAAACACGTTTCACAAAAATGACTAGGTTAAAGAGAGATCCTGAGAGAAAATGAATGCACCCGCCCTTTATTTTCCATTTATAGAAAGCCCAGCCACTGGAAAAGCTTTAATCAATGCTCATCATCAAGCAGAAGGCACCATCCATCTGAAACCTCAGTGTTGTTGGTCCCACTGCTCATTGTATTGTTAGAATTTTAACTAAGGTTATTTTTACCATGCAGCCATTTACCCAGGAATAATCCCAGTTCAGAGACAGAGGCAGAGTTTTGTATCAGAGGAGCTGTGCCAGGGCCTTCCTGTAACTTTTGCCAACCTACTCTGAGGACACAGCCCCAGGCAGAATAAGGATCAGAGCTGGGCAGTCTTAAGCCTGCTGTCACTTCAACTTTCTTTTATCTGCTACTGGCCTGGACTCTGTGAATGGGACTGGGTTCCTAACTGTTATTCTGACCCCATGGAAAACCATATTTCAAAACCATGTGTGGCATCAGAACTGTATCTCCCCCCAGTCCCCCTGACATCTAAGCAGTAGATGTCAAGCTCCAGGCTTCCCGTCCGCAGGGATACAGCTCTGCCTGATGAGCAGGGTTGCAGTAAAGGATTTTCTTCCTTAATTACTTGGGTACAAACAGAACTTGGGAAATACCTGCCTCAGGGGAGAATGGTTGGGAAGGGAAAGCCAGGAACACATAACAGCAGTGTCGCGGTTTCGGATGGGTTGGCCAATGACAAGGTGACAGATCGCCTCCCCCACCTCTCGCTCTGAGGAGAGGAAGAAAAGAGATAAAGAGATTTATGAGTTTAGAAAAAAAACTAAACTACTTTAATGAAACATTAATAATAAAATTAAAAGGAAATAATGAAATAGATACGATATATACAAATATACACAAAATCCTATCGAGCTCCCAGGGAGATGTCACTGCAGGCAGGCACTGGGGAAGTTCCAGACTGGACTTAGTGACAAATGGGAACTGGAACACACTGACCGGGATCAAAAGGCAGATGAGCTGACGGGGTCCTCCTCAGATGCCAGTCACCGAAGAAAGAGAGCCATTGGAGAAGCAGTCCATTGCAGAAAAGCCAACAAACAAAAAGCCAACAGAGAAGGGCCAACCCAACACCCTTGATCCCTCAGGTTTTATACTGAGCATGGCGGGTGGGATGGAACACCCGATTGGTCAGTTTGGGTCACCTGACCTCTCCCCGCCTCCCTCAGGGTAAACATCCGGGTCAGCTGACCCTGGTTGCCATGGCAACAGCTGTGAGCACAGGCCTCCCCCTGGACAGGGGGGTGACCCTGCCCCACCTCAGAGCGGGACAAGCAGGGAAATACCCTCAAAAAAAAGCAGCCAAACGTATGAAAAGTCAGTAGCTGCTTTAAGACTCCAAATAATAGCACCAACGTGTTAGAAACCATCAGGATAAAAAGCAAAAAGCTCACTGACCAGAGCAGGGTTTGACCCCTGACTTCGCTTCTCTCCTTGGTGGTTTCCCCCAGGGAAGCGTCTGAGGAATCACTGCCAGCTGTGCTGGGAGCACCACGTGTGGGGCAAAAGAGGGACTTAGGTGCCTAGTTTGCCATCTATCATCCAGTGATACACAAAAAAGCTCCTTGCCTGCCTCCAGGGCTGCCAGGCTCCAGCTCTTGTGTCCGAAGGGGTTGTGTCCAAAGCCACAGTGCCCTAGTGAGGCACCCACAACACCTGCAAATGAGCCCCGCTTTTTTTGTATTGCCAGTTGCCTTCAAGAGCTCAGAACCCTCTTGATCTTCAGTGCCACATTTGGAGTCGTCTTCTGCCTCTGCCTATCACTCATGAGTAAAATAGCAGTAGTAGCAATCTCTTGATTTTAGTTACTACTTTTCTTGTGGTAGATGCTCACACTTCCGACAACAGCTGGGTGCAGACTCAGCAAGACAAATCCCATTCTCAGAGTTCTTTGCCATTCAAAAGTAAACTTAATTAGTCTGCTGCATAGATGCACGTGGAAAACATTACTTCTGGAGAACTGAAACGCCCACGCACGCTCTCTGCGGAATCCTCCAGAAGAGCTGCAGCCTGCTGTCCCTACAAACACGCATCACAGACCACAGTCATGTACCCTAGCACCATGCGCTGTAGCATTTTTATGTTCTGTCAATAATTCTCTCCAGCAGCTCAGCAAGTCTGGCAAAGCCCAAGGCTATAGCCACTGGTTTTTATGAGCATAATAAGCAGAGTTTATTTCCACACCACAGACATAAACATTTCCAGGATCCCAGCCACGTACACAGGGCACCTGAGACACCAGCAGCTGTCTCCAGCTCCACTTGACCCCCTGAAAAAGGAGGCACAGAAAATGCTATCCCGGCAGGCGTTAATGCAGGTTAATTAAACCTAAACTGCTCGGCAGGGGCACGGTGAATTGAGAAGCGGTGCTTCTGCAGGCTGCCCAGTGCACCAATCCCACCGTGGCATCATCATTAATGGTTCTCACACAAGCCTCAGGGCTCATTTGCTTGACAAGAGCAAAGCAGTAATTTTACTGTTGAACACTTGCAAAAATGATGCCCTGACTGTTATCAAAAGTGACAGGCAAGTTATGTGAGCAGTTAACTGAAGGTTACTTTTTAGGGCCAAACCTCTGAATAGATCAGACGTCAATTAGTTCATGCATGGAAGGAGGAGGGGAAAGAAAACATAAAGAGGAAAAGGAGGAAGAAAACAGAAGAGGGCAAACGAAATAGCAGTAAAGAGATGGACTTAATTGGCTTCCCTGAATCAGTGCTCTGAGGGATAGAAGGGGGAAGACTTTAACCATGGCAGCTGCCTGCCTTCCCCAGGGAGCTCTGACCATGCCAGTTGGTTGCCAGCTGCCACAATTTAAGCAGTGCAGCTGGGACAGCGGGAAGAAGCTGAGGTTTCAACACATGCAGGAGAAGCACCCTTCAATCTGTACCTCCCACAAGGTTTTGGGGCTTTTGCTTTCCTCTGTGTTCCTCAAGTGAAAACCTGATGAGAAAACTTTAAAGGTCCAACAAATTGCTTCATTTGCATGATGGACACTCAAGAGGAACAAAATCATCCACAGAGTGAATTCAAGATTTTTAGAAAAAAAATACAGACTCTTTGGGACTTAGGAAACTACTGAAAGAAAAATTTTCAGTTTTGACAAAGTTTCCCCAGTAAAAAAAAATAAAAAAATCATTAGTGATGTTAAATATCCCATCTGATTCACTCTAAATAAAAAAGATGGAGTTTTCACCTTAAAATAACTTTCCTTTTGAAAATTATAGTTATACCAGGCTACAAAAGTGAAAGCTGAAAAAAAGATAGAGTATAAAGCTGCAGTCGAGGTGAAGCCTTTGTTTAAAAATAATGAAGTTTTTGATTGCTCTTATCCAAAAGAAATGTGGAATCATAACTTTTCTTCTGAAACACAAAAAAAGTGGATGGAGTCATCCCCTCAACAAAACACCCTATCCATCCTGCTTCACCTGGTGGGAAATGTGAGGAAAAGCAAGAAAATTGAACTCACAACCTGCAAGCTAACTCATGACCAAGAGCTTGGTGGAGCCTGCCTGGCTCAAAGTCATGTCCCCATCACCTGCAGGGTGAGGAACCAGAGAAGACTTGTCCCTGCCCCGTGTGTGTGCTACCAAAGGGTTTAGCTGCTAGTAAGAGTTACTGCTCCGGCTGTTAGCTGGATAGACTGCTCTGTTGGGCTTCTTTAAGATGATGTAGCATGAGCCCAGTGTTTTCTGAATTTTGTGGAGAACAAAATTGATGGGAGGGAGGGAGGGAATAGGATTCCCCAGGATTAAGACCTGGAAGACAACAAACTAAATTCAAAGGTATAACTAGGGGTTTTCTTGCAGTTAATGTTTTTAGAAACAATTTGGGTCACCGTTTTAGAGATGGCTTCTTTTATGATGAAACAGTAGGAGAAAGAAAAACAGACTGCTCGTTTCTCTGTCTCCCTCCCAGAGCAGCTGCCAACACTGCAGGACATTTGGTCTCAGCTAAGCTTACCCAGGTGGGGTGACAGCCACTTGCTGCTGCCTTGAAGGTACACCCAGGGACACCAAGCCTGCACCCCAGCTCCCACAGCCCGGTGCCAGGCAGAACCCTGAGCCACGTCCTGCCAGACTGCACCGTGCTGGGGGAGGCACTGAGACAGCTCACTGGCAGCGAAATTAAAGCACACCATTATTTATTTCCAGATAAGTTCAATTCTGGACCCGTCAACCTTGACAGGGCCACAAATACTCGCCGGGCTGGACTTAGGCTGAGTGAGTCTCTTGGCTTTGGAATGGGAATATTGCGGTTGGGAGCTTATTTGTCCAAATTCCCACTCTCCCCATCCCTCCTCTTCACCGTGCTCCCCACCTTTTTTGATATTTATCCCAAGAAAGGTCAGCATTTTGCCTTATTGGTTTGCTCCTGGAGCACACCCTGGCTTGGTTGATATAAGCAGACTTGACGCAGGCAAGGACTGAACCTCACAGAGAGCGCCCGTTGGTTTTCTGATCACATCCCGGACTGGCTGTCAGGCTCCAAAGGCAACAGGATTTATTGCACTGAAACACGGCGGCAGCAGCAGCCGCCCGTGAGGAGCCTACGGAGCTTCATGCACAGGAATAAAAATTTCAGGGCCGCTTGGAGATATGAAATATTTCTTAATTACTTTCTGTTCCAGCACAGCTTGAGGATTTTGCTGCTGTTGTTGTTCTTGGGGCTTGTTTGGTAGTTTTGGTTTTGTTGTTTTTTTTTTTTTAAATGTAACTGGTAGCAAAGCAGTATTAATGCCAGCTTCCTTGCTGTGTTTCATAAAGGACTAGCTATGGCTTTGCTCAGGCACTGGCTGCTCATGGAGGATGCTGGCACAGAGAGGGTACCAGCCTCTGTCAGCATGGGATCATTTACCTCATGCTGAAAGACATTAAAATCTCCTCCCCTGAGACATTTCTCCATAATGGCTTTGCGGAGAGGTGCATCATTATAACGCTTGCTTAAAAGAAGCCTGGACAAGCTCCTTCCATTGATTCCCTTCTAGCCCTGCCAGATCATGCATTTCACTAATGCCCCTGCTGCTCAGTAACATTTGTCCCTGGGACTGTGATTCCAAAGGCACAATTTTCCCAATCACCCTTAAAACTTAAGCCTTGCTCCTCCTCTCGTCCTCTTGCCCCTCACATACGTGGTGTTTTTCACTGCTGAAACCAACACCTAAGACACGAAAGGTCCAGTGGGTGCTAAACTAAGTTTGTTTCTGGGCTGCTGCTCACTGGGTCCTGGGAGAAGAAAGGGGGAAGTCTCTGGGGGAAATGAGAAAGCGCAGAGGCTGAAACCTGTTCCTCCCACCCTTCCCACATCCTCCGATGCTGCATAAACACACGCAGCCCCAGCAGCCAGGACTGCAACAGCAAGAGGAAACTGCCAGGGCTCTGGGAGCTGCACCTTATTCACAGCTTTCCTCTCTCAACAACACTTTGAAAAGCTCCTGTTTTGCACCAGCCATCAATCAGTAAAAAGCCCTACAGCTGAACTGCTCAAGTGAATGGATGGTCCTTCTGCAGTAGGTTTTTTGGGTAGAGGGATGCTGCTTTGAGGGGAATAATGAACACCGATTGTTTTCTCCTCCTTGTCCCAGGATCAAGGCCAGCTGGGATGTGGTCCTAGGCAGACCAGAGGTGGTTGCATGTCCCCACACTGAAGTCATTGGCACTCGCACACCTCTTTTTGTTTCCCCCCCACCCCAACTGCAAGGCCCTCCATAACACTGGTATGGAGCCTCTGCTGCATCCCCAGGGGCCAGAGCCAAGGAGAAAGGAGCACATTGCTGTAGTATCTCCCAGTTCAGCCCTCCCTGCAGTTCTCCTGGCTGGTCCTGGATTGTGTCGTGCATCAGGCAAATAAATGCAAGACCGAAAAACAGAGCTAAAAGACACCAGCTCCCCTCTTTCATCACCTCTTCACATCCCTTTTTCTTCTACTTCACATGTGAACTGAGAACAAGGCAGCACTAGCAGTTCGAAAGTCTTCTCACCCATGCCACAGTTAGTGCATCAGTTTTCAACCACGGGAAATTCATTCTCCATGATCATAAAACATCAAATCCTGGACATGACCTTAGAGCAGTCAGCCTCCAAAACAGAGAAGCAGCACAAGCAGGAATTGCTTCCCTGTTACCAGACCTGCTCACATCTTTGTTCCTAAAAATGACACATTTTCTTCCAGCATGCCAGCTTGGGGAGGACAGCAGGGGTGGGCAGCTGGACAGAAAAGAGAATGACAATTTTGCCAGGACAGCCCAATGACCGTGGTAGGTCATGTTTTTTAATCTTTTCTAGGTTAAACACAGGCACTTGTGTCTTGTTATATTACATTATATAATATGATTTGCTGATACAGTTTGATAGGTTGAATCCAAGAACATGGTGACTCATGTAGGAAATTGGAAGCCTCTGTCTCCAGCATAGTGTTTCCGGAAGCTAGAGTGAATCAAATTGATTGTAATTTATTTAGTTATTTTTGCTATTTAGTCAGTAAGTATTTATTTAGTTATTTTAAAAGTCTGTAAGGGAAACCTCCCCAGATTTGAGAGGGGGAGGGAAGCTACAAGGCTTGGGTGCAACAGATTCCCTAAAATAAAATATTTTTAGGAAATGTGCCAAAAATGGAACAAGAGGAGAAGGGAATGTCACCAAAGGCAGGTGTCAGGACTCCTGGGTTGCAGTGCCTGGCTCCAGCACTGACTTCAGAGAAAGGCAGCTTTTCCCTGTGAAGCAGCCTGGCTGCCAAGGAGTTCCTCGCTTTGGGAGCCGAGAGCTTTTGACAAAAAGCCTGAGCTTTTCTGAAATCCTCCCCTCTAACATCTGGCCATCTCTGTTTACCCAGGCATAAAGATCCACTTCACAGTAGCATTGTAAATCTTAATTAAGATCTGTAAACTATAGATGAAAGGATTATATGAGTACACAAGCACCAGTATCAGGTATAGCCCCTGAGAAGCACACACTTTCATGCTGTACCATGCACGGCGGCATTGAGAAATGTATGAATGTCACAGCATTATTGATTTGGTAGCTACTAAAAAGCTCCAGGATCCCTGGCAATAAAAGCATGATAATGAGAAGTAGCCAGGATAGCACTATTTCTGCAAACAGTATTTGCATTCACTGGGACTACAGCATAAGCTGTATTTATCAATAGAGAAGTGAGGGCTGGTTTGAATGCAAAGGATTAGCCAAGTTCATTTTGCAGAAAATGTGGTGGCTGTGGTTTACCTTTTTAGCATTGGCTGCAAGGTATCAGTAAAAAAGACCCGCTCACCCAAAAAGTGAATGCTGCAAAACAAAACCAAAAGCAATCAGAAGAGAGTATAACTGCTATTTGGGTTTTGGCGATTAGTTTTTTTTAGTAGGTGGAGCCCTCAAATTCTTAATAGCTGAAATACCAAAACCTTGGTCTATTTATACCCAGGAGATGCAGAAGCACAACTTCATTACAAGGTGAAGGAAAAGCAGAATGTTAAATTGCCCTAATGAGTAGTTACTATTTAATGGAAAAGAAGATAAAGTATTGCTTTACGAAAGCCCAAAGTGTCAGAGATTTCTCTTGAGAGGGCAATATAATGTAATTAAGGCCAGGTGCAGTGATGAAAAGAGCTACCTCAATGATGTATGTTGTCTGATACTGCCCCCCCCCATATCCCCCCCGCTGGTCTCTGTATAAGTGAGGACACAGCTCTAACAAGCTGCCGTCTATGATTTACCATAGCAGGGTATTTCCAAAAGCAGAAAGAAGGTTAGTAAACACCATTTGCTCTCCTACCAAGAGAAAGGGGAAAGATGCTGCTGTGCTTTAACAGAGGCTACGTAAAACAAACGGCTGCTTTGCTACTGCAGGTCATTAGCATAGGTACAGCCATAAATTTTGTTGTTCCCTACTGCTGCCGCTGCGGTACATCTCTCACCCGTAGAGCAGAAATCCTGCTGAAACCGTCCTTTGAGCTCATGACATTTTGGACAAAAGGCACCCTCACGATGCACTGGGGACCCTGTGAAGCCTGGCTTTCCACCTGTGTGTGCACTTGGTGACACATGGGCTGGAGCGGCATCCTCCACTTCTCCTGCCTGAGGTCCCATGTGCTCAGCCCCAGTGAGATGTTCAGTGCTCAGGCTCTGATGGACATGGGCCAGTCTGCTGAGACATTTTGAAGCTTAGAAACTCTATTTTGTCTTGATTTTTTTCTCCTCCTTGAGTAGGAGGAGAATGAGTCGTTCTCTCTTCATTTATCTCTTTTCTGGATGAATCTACTCTAGTGGCTACCACATGTTCCACATGGCAGGAAATACAGGAAAACTTTTCACCTCCCAAGGATCCTGAATAAGTGATTAATTAAACAGTAATGATTACACTTCCTTTGGTAATGCTGTACAGGCAGAGAACTTTTGTATTGGAAAGAAAAAGAAAGGCAGAAAGCAAATTCCTCCAACATTGCTTGTCTTGGAAAAGCTTGCACATCCTGCTGACAGAAAGTTTATAGTCCTCTGCAGAGATCTCAGCTGGGTGATTTTTTTCCAGTCTCTCAGACACAAATACCATGTAAATTCTCTTAAATTACTTGGTAACTAAGAAAGATATACTTGGCAAATACCCTATCACTACATAACACAGTAATTACATATTCTTCATCTAGGTACTAATTATATTACCTCTCGATTACTCAGTGATTACACTTTGAAGTAATTACCATGACACCTATGTACTCTGGGCGATAAAGTAACAATAATCCCGTATCCATTCTAGGGGGAACTGTCCTCCCTATAAACACCTTCCCCCAACACTTTGTACTAAAACCAGATCTGGAGATCTCCCAAGGAGCAGGGCTGTGAGAAAGGGAACATGCCCTTCCTCCCAGCATATTGGTGGTCTGCTGACCTTCCTCTACTGATTGATACTTGAAGACCTCTGAAAGCAAGATACTCATTTAATGTCAAAGGGAGCCAAACGTCACAAGGGCAAAAAGCATAGTGAGTAGTCAGGAGGCTTTGAAGGCAGTACGGTGGCTCCAGAGAAGCGGCGGAGCAAGACAGCTAACAAGCGTTCACCGTGTGGCAGCACTACGAGCGACAAACTAGCACCGCGACCCACATCGCAGCTCTCCTACAGAAGCAGTCACGCCCCATGACTCCAGCTTTACTGCTCCAAAACCAGAAGAGTTTGCGCCATGTAGCTAAGCCTGACGAGCTCCCCAGGGTGACTGATGGCATCAACTCACATGATATGTACCCAGACATCATACGACCACAACGCAGATGAATCCCTTAACACAGGAACCCAAGGCTCAAAACATTCACACTTGCAAAGGCACTGCTTATCGTCCTCCCAGGATTCAAGTAACCAAATCATATAGTTAGTACATGTTCAACAAGTAATTTCTTCAAACGTGGTATTTGACTAGGACTGCTGAATAAATCAGGGGGGAAAAGGGAGGAAAGGATTTTTTAAAACAAAGACTACTGCCACCTACAGCTCTTGCTTGCCTTTCCCATCACCTCCTGAAGCTCATTTCTGATCATGTACATCATTCCAATTCTCCCTGCATCCTAGAAAGATGACCCTTTTTAATTGCAGCAAGTGTTACAGGTTCACTTCTGCCAACCTTTTCAGACCAGTCCTGAAAGCTCAGAGGCAACCTGGGCAGCATTTTAAGAGCTCAGAGTTCTGGCACTGTCCCTTAACAACGCTTAAGTGGATGCTAATAGGTTAACATGTTAAATATTGCCTCTTTCTTGCCTGAACCAAATGAGAAATATTTCAATTACAGTATTCCCATGGAAGATCCCTACCCACTCTAGTTATTATAAGCCAGGCTGCAATCATCACGTATCTGCCTGCTGAAAGCTAAGATCACAGCTCTTCGGAGTTTGTGTTTTGTGGTTGCACTGTGCCTGATCCAGGACAGGGGATCCTCTGGGAGATCACGATGCAAATAATAAATAAAGTCTCCAAGCTTCTCCCCACCCCATGCTAGAACAGTGCTCATCTCCCAGCCCATGGCGTGATCTGAGCTCTTGTTTTTCCCTTATTAAGCACAGGCCTTACCTACAGCTCGTTGAAATAGATGGGAATTTTCCACTGATTTCAGTGTATACAGGGTCCAGCCCCTAGAGTAATTTCCAGCTAAATAAAGTACTCAGGGAAATCACCATGAGAGTTTATTAATAAATCTTATGATGAGTTTATTGCATACTGTGTAGGGAGAGGGAAGGAAGAGGGAAACAGCATACTGTCCAAAAAAATGCGCGCCTCCCTATTAAAAATACCCTTCCCTCAAGAGCATAATAATTATCAATGAAAACTGGTCAAGTGTGTGCTTCTGTGGAGCAAAATTATTTCCTGCTCTGCAGAAAAAAACTGTTACTGGCCTTGTATTTATGCATCTGATCACAGCTTTGGTCATCTGGCATCATTCTGCCTGTAGGACATGGCTCCAGGTAGACATGTCATAGCGTACCTCTGTCCGGTTGCAATCAGCCCCACATCTTGGGGGTTTGATTCCTCCCCCCTTTACACCGGTGGAAGTCAATACTCTGCATGGATGATGATGCTATGATACCACTGTGAAGCTGGATAATCTAGCTTCTACTAGAAGCTGTGAAGGTAGATAATCAGGTCAGTTCAGCCCTCCTTGACTTTCCTTGCTCAAATGGCAGCATCTAGTTTATATGTCCTTTCCATAGGTATCTGCTTCTGTGGTTTGGGTGAGACCATTCCTGACAAAACAAAGGAAGTTGCCTGAGGCAATATATAATCCACATCTGCAATTTGCAGAGGAAGTTCTCCACTATGGACTTTAAAAGGAACCAATTTTCACCCAGGAGTATTTCAGGCTGGAATTCCCCTTAAGAGAAAAAAATAAAGCAAAACAGTCCTATCAGTAGAGATGCACAGAGATATTGTCTCACAAGGGCTTAGTTAAGAACATTCTCCTCCTGCTGTGCTGGTCACATCAAATGTAGTAAAAGTTCTGACCTCCTTCTTTGGCAAGACCTGGAGACACTTGGCTGGCTGAACTGAGCAGTAGCTTCTTCCTGCCTCAGACTGCACTGTGAGGAATGGTGAATACTGGCATCTCCTCCTGCACTTGGGCTGACCTCAGCCAACACTCATCCTGCTGGGAAGCCTCATCATTTGCGCCAACGATCAAAATTGAATGCAGACCACGCTTTAACGTACTGTGATGCTCTCACTGGGATCTTCCCATTCCCACGTCATAATCCTCCAGCAAAAAGGAGTATTCCAGATTTGTCCTTAGAAAATAAAATTTTCTCTTTGTGCACCCATCAGCAAGAAGGTGGCATGGCTCAAGCTGCCTGCCACAAGGCAGGTGTAATCCCTGTTCAGGCTCTGTCAAACCTGAAAGTCCCTGGTCAGCTCCTCTTTAGCAAGCAAAAATAAACGGGAAGGATCCAGCCTGTGCCTCTACTAAATGGATAGCAGAGGCTCCGTGCCTGGAACATGCAGTTTCACCCGTTGTGTCAAATGCATTTGGCCCTATTAACATTTTATCTGCGTGCCAGAGCAAGAGCAGGAGACTTGGCAACCAGTCAAGAATAATCTTTCCTGGCACGCAGCACCCTGCTGCTGCAACAGCTCTGATGAACTTAGGGACAGTTGACTGGCAGCAGGGAAGAGATTGAAGATGGAGATGTGGAAGATGGGATGGGGAGGGGGGAGCAGGCAGACCCAGGACTGGGAGCATGAGATTAAAAGGTGCACACGTACATGAATACAGGTCTAAATTGTTCAACGCCAGAGGATCCTGAAGTTGTTTCCTTCAGTCACTGACTTAGTCAATGGCTGTCTGCTGTTCCCTTTGTTTCCCTCTGAAAACAGAAGGTATTACCGCTTATCTGCGTGAGACATCTGATCGTCGGCCAGTGTTCACACAGCACTGTGAGAGGAAAAATCTTCTCCCAGCAAAATAGCCCCCACCCACAAAAGCCTCCCGAGTGCCTTAGCTCAGGAGAAATGGGAAACGGCAAATGTAGATGTGATAGTGCAGATGCCATGGATCAGTGGCTGATGACATGCTCTATCTTGGACAAACTCAGTAACAAAAGGGAGGGATCGCTTGCACTTCATCGTGACATTTGGCATGGCCTCGTCAAAGGAATCTCATGTAAACAAATGCCCCATCTTATTTGCTTTCAGGCTGAACATCCACAAAACTTACTCTCAGGAAATTATTTGGTGCCTCAGAGTCAGAGTAACAGAAGGTACAAATGATCAAGTTTGGGAAGCACCAGGAGTGAAAACAGGTTCCCCTCCATCAGCTGAGAAGTCGAGATTCAATTCCTCCATGGGCCAGAAGAACAGGTTAAACATGCACCCAGACATGTAGGCTTCTCTAGGACCCGTCTTCAGAGACATGATCCAGGGTCTCTTACATAGCCAAACGTGAAATTAAAATAGTAAATATACCATGCATGGTCTCCTGATACATTCAAATGCCCTAGCACTGGACTGGGTGTGATTAGTTAGTAAAATTTCTATTCACATTAATTAATTGGAACACCTAGAGTTTCAAAACATAGCTCTGTGATTGCCCTGCTTAAATAGCTTACAGTATTACCAGCTAAGGCAAAAGGGAGGGATGAAGAAGTTAGTGATTAAAAGCAATACTTTAATGAGATAGCAATCCAAATTTTACAGAATTCATCAGGGATGGTGGTGAAGAAAACCCAAATTAGAGCAGCAAAAAGCACACGACAGAGCCAAAATGAGGTGAACCATCAGTGTCAGGCATGCAGACTGTCAGCCAGAACAGCTGGGTTCTCGGGTTGGGGACAGCAGCAGCGTGATGACAAGAGGGTCAATAACTGCCACCAGCCATGTGACTCCCTGAATTCATTAGCATAATAAACATCACACCAGGAAATGGCAATAGAGGCCAAAATGAGAAGGAGAAGAGGAAAAATAAAGGCAGCTTGGGAGAGCATCCTGATGAGGAGAAAGAGAGGAGTCCATATAACGAGGACAGCTGGAAGTCAAAACACACATGGCCCACTGCAGCATTTTCCTACTGGAAGTAAGCTTTCTCATCTTGCCTGGTTTCCTAAGGAAATGGCAGTTGCGCAGTCATGCTCCGTGTGTGTGTGTCTGCCTGCCCTACCCGTTCCAACCCAGTTCTGCCCTGTGGCACAGTCTCAAAGATGCAGACATCCCATGTGTTTTGCAAAAACGGGAAGACAGGGATGTTCTGGGAGCAGCTGGGTTGCAGTGGGGTTACTGAGCATGCAGCCCTCAGATATTGCTTATTAGTTTTCAGAGAAGCCACGCAAGATGTTTGACTCCTGCGTTTGGTTGCTTGTGGAACAATGGCTTTTCTTTACCATGATTTCAGTGAAGTTATACTGCATCCCTGTGGCCTCATGCAGGGGATAAGAGACTCGGCTAATCTGCACCTTGGGAATCCTCAACAATATGAGGAGTCATAGCATGCTGCAGCCAGGGGACTTACAAAGCCATGGAAGTGTCAACGTGTGAAGTTGAAAAAGTTACCAGGTTCTCCCAAATGAGTTTTTCCTGGTGAATTAATAATGTTCCAGCATAAGGGCGACGGAAAACGTCTGTCTTTAATTTCTTTTTCTCACTGATTTATTAACAGCATGGAAACACAAGCATGGCACAACACTAGGGTCAACTCCCAAATCCCCATTCTTCTTATAATCAGGGAAATTACATTTCTTTCCAACCCAGGGAGGTGTCAGAATCAGTTCCAGCATGTGAATATGTGGCCTGGAGATCCCAACACCTTCAGAGCAAAGCCGGTACACTTAACACTTAAATTACCTTTGACAGCATGCAAGGGAGCACATAGACAGACTCCGCCAATTTGAATCTTCCTCTCAACACAGCTAATTCAACCCAAAACCTGCAAACCAAGTTCCTGAGAAGGGAAAATGTAATTACTTACCCCATGCCTAAAAATCCTACTAGTAAAATGAATATATTTATCCTCCTGCTGAAACAGAGGAGTATCCTCTTGCCTGTTGTGCTTATCTCCTGCCTCACAGCGCAACCAGCTGCTTAGCTGCGTAGCTCAGCACATAGGTCCCTCATCAGCCATGCTGAGATGGGAGACATCTTTGAAAACACACTTAAGCCTAGCTTGCAACAGTCTCTCCTCAGCATGGATTTTGTCTGCTTCTCCAGCCAGCTTTCCTCTGTGGTAGTTTATTTGTCCTTCTCAGTTCTTCAAGATGCAACTCTGTCCCATCCAGTGATTACCCTGTCTAGGCTGACCTGGGGACAATGGAATAATGGCAAAAGACAAAAAGTTCCTCAAAGGAGGAAGATGACAAGGAGCTGAAATCAGTTGGTCTGAAGCTTTTTATCATACCCTACTAGTGTGTAATGAATCTGCATCTTCCCACTGCTACTGCAGACTCATAAAGATCCAGTTCAGTGTTTCCCTTTTATTCACACTGATGATAATACAACTAATTGTAGTCTTTCTGCCTACTGAAAATTGAATGAAGAAGGAAATCTGCATACTGACTGAACATGCTGCCAGGGAGAATAATAAATGAAAATCAAAGGCCCGGTTCCCAGATGACTGCGTGCAAAAGAATCAGTTTGCATGAGAATTCACACTTTCAATCACCACTGGAAGTCTGCCATAGATGGCCTTTTTCTGGTGAAAGTGATACAACCATTTTATCTTCCTCAGAAGAAAACGTGTGTTGTTCAAGAATGCACAAAATTGTGCCCCTTCTCAAAGCGCCCAGGCAGCGAGGCCAGGAAAAACCCAGCTTTGGCTGCGTGAATTCCACATGCAGCATCCCTTGATAACAGCCTGATTTGTGTGATGACTTCCTGAAAAAAAGAGATAATTATGTAGATTGGGATTATTTATTTACGTAGCCCTGTCACATTTGGAATGAAACTGGAGCCCCCGATCTGCTCAAATTCCCTCGCACAGCTGATGTAGAGGTTCCCTGTCAGAACAGATAGAGCATGCGCCTGTCACACTGGCTCTCTCTGGAAGTGAAAGGACATTATTCAGGCATGAATCACTCGAATCGGGGCAGCGCCTGTCCCAGAAGCCTCCTCAGCTCCAAGCCAGTGTGCACAGCTTCTGTCGGTTACGACAGCAGCAGCCATGGCAGTTTTATGGGTAGATTTGGAAGCACGGTTCCCTGCAGTCAGCTGCGTGGACATGCTGGAGATGTATCACGCCAGCCCATGGCAGGCTGACAGCAGCCTGGTGTTTGCCTGGTCTTTCAAGAGAAAAGCAGCATAAAGCAACACCACAGCTCAGATGCAGGTTTCACAATAAAATCACATGAATGATGCTTGTATCCCATCGCCACTTCTTAAAAGCAACATGACCAAATGCCCGTGTTGTTTTTCCCATCCAGACTGGTTTCTGGAGTGCATCTCTGCTAGTTTTTGTCAAGAGAGCATATGTATAACCTTTCCAAAAGTCCTCTGGTACCACCTTTCTCACCTAATGAACAACGTCCTGCCGTGAGATGGTCCAGAAGTGAACAGGGCACTCTTTCTTTGCAAGTCTATAGGGCTTGCAAACCAGAGCTACCAATTCTCCCTACTTCTGAAGAGTCAGGACTCAAGCAGGGAGCAACTGGAGGTGAAGTTCCTGATACAATGGAATGCAACGCTTTTTTTTAAGACATCTTGAATAGGAAAGGTGTTCTACAGTGGTACCCGAGTTATCTTTACACCCTTTCCATCCCTCTGCCCATCATACTGGGCCTGCTGGACAGAGCAGCTATCAGGCTGCTGTGATTTGTGCTGCTTCAAACCAGCTTTTTGTGATTTCGACATTTAGATTTATTAGACTGCAGACTGGCCTGGACATTCCCTTCCAGTTTTCTGCTCATTTATGCAAGAAGACATCTATTTAACTCTTTAGATTAGCTGTGTCTCCTCCTTGCATCACTGGAGCAGTGTCGAGGGGACGGAGCTGAGGCTACAGTCTGACCTTACATATTAAATACAAGTCACATGAGTCAGTAAACCATTTGTCTCTACAGGGGGGCCCTGTACCTGCCAGAGAAGACCAATTAAATGAGGAAGCATCCAGAGAGCTAGAGACAGAGGAAACTGGATATATTTGAAGGTGTTGGAGTAGTCTTCTTCACAAAGTATCTGACAGTTACGTTCCTCATTAGCTTTTCTTCCCCTCTCATCAGCCCTACAACCCAGTGAAGCAAAGGGGTGAAAAGCAGGGTTAGAGCAAGAGTGAAACACCAGACTCCCATCTGGGAGGAGGTGTTATCTCACACACAACCTGCCTGCCCTCAGGAGGGCAGCTTCACCCTGGGAGCTGGGCTCCTGCACCCACTGACTGACATTCTCTTCCCCATCCCCTCGGGTGTTTGCTGCCCATGGGAAGGCTTGCAGCCTGTTACTAATTTGGACTTGTCTCTCCAGTTCACTTCACTCATTTGCTGTGGGGGAAGATTAAAAAACAGACGAAAAACAAACCTAGAAAGGAATATTTTTAACTTGTTGCTGGACAGAGCTCAAGCCGGGGGGGGGACGTCCTCTGAACGTATATTTTTCTGGAACAAAAAGAATCATTTATTCTCTTCCCATGTACAAACATGGGTGGGGAGAGGGGGACCACACTTTCTAATAGGTAAGAGTATTCCTTTGGCTTAAGCCCAGCATCAGGACTATAATTAGGGTCAGAAAAAAGGCCAGTATCAGTAGCCATCTGTGGAGGACATGCTTCTATCCACCTGAGAAGGCAGCACCTACCTGGCGCCTTTCCAGTTGTGCTCCTTTTCCCCCTGAGGGCCTACTGTCTCCTCCATAAAATTCTCATCATGACAAATTTTGAGCAGCCTGTTGTGACAAGACGATTTCAAGCGCTGCGTGCCCAGCGCCAGCCTGCCCCGACGATGCTCCAGGTCAGAGCTAACCTGCCGCTGACTCTGGCTCAGATGCAGGAGATCCTGCTCCTGCCATGCTCCCATCCTCCCTGGGCGCATAAACATTTCATCTAACCATGGAAATGACAATACAAACTCTACTTTCCTGAAAGCAGATGGGACAAAAAAAAAAAAAAAGAGAACCACTACAAAACCTGTTCCTAAAACTATCTTCTCCAAAGGTGGAACTGCATAATTTCTGATGTTCCCTGTCAGTCTCAGGGAATGATTTTCAATAAATGGAAAAAAGGTGATTTATTTCTCCACTGAAATAGTTCAATTCACTATTTACCCCCTACAAAATATTGTTTAGGAATTTGTGGTACTTTTCAATACAAGGTTATACATAGATTTGTTTTTATTTTGGAACCAGAGGATGGGAGTGTCATTAAAAATTAAATTTGGACTAAAGGACCTGAAATAAAACAGCCTTTCGTTTTGGGTGAAATCAAATGTTTCAGATAGATGAAAGTGAGTATTTATGACAGAGTTTCACTGTCACCTCCAAAAAGATTCTGTTAACTTATCAGCATAAGATTCTCCTTGATTCTTCTCACTCAAACCCAAAAATCTGTCCTTTTTAACCAGTTCTTGTTAGATATTGTTTTCTCTACTTCCATAGAATGCAATGCTTAGAAGAGGCATGAATTTGTTGGTAGCACAGCAGTCTAGAGAACAAGAAAAGCTTTGGAACACTGATGGAGAAACAAGCCTGCAGGAAGACTTTCTGAGCTTTTCTACCACTACAGGCTGGTAGAAAAACTGTGAGCATGCAATGAAAAAAACACATAAAGTAAAGGCAGAAAAAGAAAAAAAAAAAAAGCCAGGAAAAAAATCACAGGAAAAAGCTGTGCAAAACCTTTAAAAATTCAAAACGTTTCAGCTATATGCCTGGACCCAAGGGGATTTTCTAAGAAGAAACGCATCTGAATGGGACATTCAGAACTGCCCCGTGAGAGCAATTCTGCATTGTGGAACATTTTATATTGTTTTGCCAGAATGCTGATTTGTATGCGACCTGTACACAAAGCAGTAAAACTTTTACACCGCCTTTCATTGTGTGTTTTATCTCAAGATGGGAATGGCTAGCAAGCTTAAATTGTTAGCTATATATGTCAACACTTTTAATAAAATAATTCCTGTCCTCATGACTATACGTCATCACAGTTACATTAGTCTGAGCCAGTTGTAATAAACTAATCTGCAAAATGATTTCCAGGCACCTGCAGCTAAAGAGAAAATAATAAGCTTCTCCCCCTTCCTTCTCTTTCTTTTTCTCTCTAAAAGACAGACAGATATCCACTGTGGTGACTGGGATATTCCTTCCTATTTTTTCTTGCAATATGGCTGTTCAAAGCAGGTCTCATCAGAAGCTGGTAAATGGCTACTGTATTTGGGATATAATTGTGTCTGTGCCTTGTGGAAACAGACACTTGCACTGATCTAGTCATGCTGGAAATGAGTTTTGTTGAGGGCTTCTTCCCTCCCAGTGAACACACTGGGTACCTTTTCCTAAACTAAGTGCACAGACGTAAAGGAGAGCCTCCTTGCAGGGTGGCCATGCTGGTGTTAATGCAGCTCCAGGAGAGTGTTATTTGTTTGTTCTCCAGGGCTGGCTGAGTGATTGTTCTATTTGTGGGTCAGCCCTGAAGTTACCACCACAAGCTTTCACAACTAAGCAGTTCTCCAGCCATGAGGGAAGGAATGATTTTTACTCTAACAAATCTGGGCTGGATCTGCACTGAGAGCAAAGGCGTTAGTAACAGAACATGTAACCTAACAGGCAACCAGTCACTCCCTCTGTCTCTCTCCCTGGAGATGGCACAAAGTCATCTTGGCAGAGTAGAGGCTGCTGCAAGTGGAGAATGGTGCGTGTTAACACTGCAGAGATTAGATGTCACGACCAAAATGCCACGGGCAAACAGCAGGCTGCAACTGAAGTGCCTCAGCTGAGCCATGAATGGAAGACCAGCCCTGCAATAACACGGGGGTGCTGCGGACCTCTTCTGAGTGACTTGACAGAGCAGCATGGGAAAAACCCTGTGCAGCATTTCCCAGATATCTAGTTACCTCTAACTTGCACTACAAGACTCTGAGCGTCTTGAACCAAACAGCACTTGTCTTGCTCCTTCTGCTGCTTTGCTGTGTCCCACCCAGATGACGCAGAATGCGCCAGTCAAGAGTGGAGAAGCATCATGGTTGCCTAGGCAATGCCTTTGCCACGAACAATAAATAAAATAAAAAACAACGCGTTTGAGTTAGCAGCATCCAGGGGTCTGTATTGCACTCGCCACTGCAATAACTTCCTACTGAAAAGCCTGCTCCTCCCTTGACACACGTACACGTACACACACACACAAGTGCCGGTGCATTCCTCCTGCCTTTCACTGTGGGAAACTGCCTCCTCCAGCCCACTCGCCATGTAAAAGAGCAAGAGAGGGAGAAAAAAACACATCCAAAACCACATTCAACTGAGCCCACTCCTTTCTGCATCCTCAGAAATGACTGACAAATCGTGGGAGGAATCCAAGACCCCAAGACAAGGATCTCAAGCCCCTGGCATTGTGAAAAACTGCAGTGAAACCTCTTATTTAAACGTAAAGGGAAATTGTCATATATACGCATATCAAAACAAAAAGCAAGCCACCAGCCCACCAACCTGCTCAAAGTGGGTTTCTATCAAAGGAAGACACTGCAGACCAGCACTCACTGCGGGCAGGCAGCCACCGCCTGGCCAAGCGTGATGGCGTTGCTCGTTTTTCACTCTGACACCACTGCAGGCTCCACAAGGCTCCTTGACTTGCAAGGTGATCAGAATATTGAGTACGATACTGCAGTAGCGAGCCTGGCACCCAGCACGGCAGCAGAGCGACTACCTCCCTCCCCTCCCCGCCCCCTTTCTCGCTCGCGCGCAAGGAAAAAAGGAAAAAGAAGGAAGAACAAACCCCCCCCATAACAACAAGATTCCAGGCGCCCAACGCCCCCTCATACATCTTCAGAGAAGGGACCTTGGCTCCATTGTTTCCGATCCTTCAGCTCATTTCACAAATGCCAGAATGTGTCTGTCCGTCCCGTCCCCATGCACACACACCCTTTTTAATATGCATGCTTTTGCTACAGAAATGTAACCCCGGCAGTATATTGTAATGATGGTCTTGCTGCAGGGACACTGCAGTCCCCCTCTGCCTGTTACTATGCAAATAAAATTCCTAGAGAGAGCAATAAGTCATCATCTACCCTACGTGACAGAGCCCATGACTTGGACCAGCTGCTAGGGTTGGATCCTGCAGTGGGACCCAGCCTTATCCTCCTCACCCTCAAACTCTTGACCCTCATTACCCATTCATGAGGTTGGAACAACACTGTCCTGATTGACAGCCTAAAATCCCACCTTAAATCTGAAGCCACTCCTAACTGATACCGACAGAAACCCATGGAGGTTGAGTTTCAGTCACATAAATATTGTCAGACTTAAGTCTCGAAGGGCATGGAATAATTGATTGCCACAAAACACACCTGAAAGGCACAAGATCTATGAACATGCTGCTTTCCCTACGCCTTCTACTGATCTTTTCTCCCAGCTGCCACCTCTCTCCACTCTGTCCTTCGGTCTCTTCGATAACTTCTCCTCTCCCTTACCTGTCTGGAATATACTTAAGCCACAAGCTTCATTCCTGCCTGTAGGGTGAGTCATCAAAAACAACTTCATAAAACTCCCCTTAGACTTGTGAGCTTCTTTACCTCATCCAGCTGGGCAGGTTGCACACAGAACAAATTACCTTTCTTATTTCTGAGATTTCTTAGGAACTCATGTCCTATATTCAGGATGGGAAAATCACTGAAATTCAGTCCTACAGGGGTTAAAGGTCCAATGGCCTATTTTAATTGTATTTCTGAGATGCAGAAGCATCCTGCATGATCAACTATCTTCAGGATACTTAAGCACAGCCCCCGTTTCTCTTAGTTCTTTTTATTTATTTATTTTAACTAAATAAGATGTCTCTGAAAAGCATTTAAATTCACATAAATATTGTGGAGAAGAAAATTTCATGCCACTACCTGACTAATCAGTTACATGCTAGCAAAACCAGCAATAACAGCACAGCCAAGGTGCGATTCTCTCCCCCTCCCATTTGTATTACTTCTTCTGGATAAATTCTTATCGATCAGCTGAATGACACAGCAGAAATTTCCATTTCAAATTAAAAAAGAATTCATTTGCTGATTCAGTTTTAGAAAATGTTTGCAATAGGTTTCAATGTCAAAAAGGCATTATTTCATTGACCAGCTCTGACTCAAGAATATGAAACTAATGCATTCTGGTTTTATTCTTTTCAGTGGCAAATAAGCATTATAAAAATTAAAACTGGAAAAATAGATCATTGTTATAAATATCAGATAATGTCTGAACTCATGAATGTCTCTCTGATGTGAGCTGGGGATTGACAACATAATCAATGCTCTCGCCACTCTGTCTTTCTTCAGCAAAACATGTGTTTGTGTGCATTACGGTTCTCCTCCTTCCCCCAGTCCTTCCCACCTTTGGAGTTGCTCAGGAGAGCTCATCGCTGCCTGTGGTGAATCAAAATATGTTATCATTAGGCTCAATGTGTTATTGAGTTAATTAAATGTCACAGTTTTGATAACGTTAATTAGAAGCATTTCAGACTCATCTGAACACATACCCTTCACAAAACCTGAAAAATAAGTGCCGATGTTTTCATCTGGGTAGATTTTGTTGCTGGAAACACTTAATCCATCCATTCATTACTAATATTCAATGCATTTTCTGTATCCTAAGGTAGTAGGTCCTTCCTCACTTTTTCATTCTGTACCAGACTGTAGGAAACACCTGTGACACTCAGCTGTGTCCCATGTTTGGGAGCTCAGGTTCACAAGGCCAGGTTGGACCCCTACTTCCAGGACACGACTTTCAGCATGTTGCACTCCGCAAGTCAATGACAGCAACTTTACGCTGTGAGTTGTCCATGGCAGATGGCCTTAGACCCTCACAAAGTCATCATGGAGGTTAATGTTGTCCAAGTTTGCATAGTTCAAGGGTCTATTCCTGTTCCTACTTAGCATGAATTTCCACAGCTTGAATTTGAAATGAGGGAAGGTCCTAAACCAAAGCAAAACCAGCTCAAAAAATCCACACCTTATTAACTATGGACAAGACAATTTTCCAAGCCAGGTACTACACTACACATAAATTCCTATATGCACTGCAGATCTTTTCTTAGACAATATTGCATTTCCCTTTAGCCCATCAATCATCTCTTATTTCACCTCCCCCATGGCAGGTTAATGCTCACCAACACAGCCATCATCCCCGTTTCAGAAGCAATACTAAGAATTTCTTTCTGAGGAATACAAGCCCAAAACTCACTTGCCAGGTTTCACTTCAGGATATCTCATGCTCTCTTGAAACCCTGACATTGCTATTCTCCTATTACAGATTTAAATGATATTTTACACCTTATCAGAAGTCTATTTAGCCATTTGTTACTATATAAGGGACACGAAGTACCAAATAAAGGACATCCTCACAATACAGGACAAGTGGGCACTCTAGATGTGAACCACTGGTCATATATCTACCAGTAACTGCTGGGTTGCTTATCTACATATTCACTTATGTGAATATTTCCTTGGGTTTTGAAACTTGTCTGGCTGAAGAACAAACACAAATCACACCTGATTAGGTTCTCCATGCTACGAAAGAGAAATAAGCATAGTAAAATAAGATAGAAACAACCTTCATCTCTTCTCCATTTCCCTGCCAGCTGGCTAGAGCCTGAACTGCAATGCGCACTCGCGGTGGACTTTTTCATGGAAGTCCATCATCTTTTGTTTCTTCATCACTCTGACACTGTTATTTTGTTGTGGTCCCTTTGTACACGGCTTTATTGGTTTGTCTCAAAGCACTGTGTCATATGTCTGACACATGAGTGTCGCACAGCATCTTTCACTAGTGTGACCTTGGCCTTAAAAAGATGAGGGGAAAGTGTTCCTGAAGGCTATGGCCGAAAAGTAAGAAAGAGAGAGAGAGAAGAAAAAAAGAAAAAAAAAAAAAGAAAAAAAAGAAGCTTACGAGAATTTTTATCAGGCAACTGTGTAAAACACGCCATTTGCTATTAAAATGATAAACTAGAATAGTTTCCAGAGATAAAGATTATGACAAAATTTCATTATTAAGTGCTTTAGCATTGTTCTTGGCAGTAGCATACACTGAAAACACTGTGGCTCTGATAAGATGAGGAGCGTAACTAAATTTTCACTGAACTTGCTGCAAACAGGAACAACGGAGCAATATAGGCAATAATACCACAATTTTGGCATTCTTTACAACATTTAAATGAGACTTTGGATAACATCATGAAGTTGTGATAAAAGGTAGTAAAAAGGTGTTTCGTTGTGTGAATGGTAAAAATGAAAACACTTGCATTAAAATTTGACAGTAATATGACTGTTGGGAGACCATCAGAAAAATTCATTCCGGCTGAAAAGGCATCCAAATGCTTGAGGATGAGGATTTCATAGTTCCTATGTCTTCAGAGCACCACTGGCTCCAGCGAAAGATGGAAAGAATTTTTTTAGAACAAGAGAGAAAATTACCAAGGACGGGAGAAACTATAAACTAATATTTTTGTCACAGAAAGAAGAATGGCCATACTGGGACAAGCCAAAACCAGTTTAGTCAAGTGTTTTGTGGCCAGCAGTTTTCAACAGGAAATACTGAAGAAGCGTACAGCTGTCCTAGCTCTCTATAGGCATGTACGCGTGGGTTTATTTAAATTAAAAGAAGGAAGAGCTTGTTAGAAAAAAATTGTTACAGCAAGGGGTTTTTTTTTAATCTAGAAAACACTAACTTTGTTCTAAAAAGTTTCAAATAACACTTTCTATATCAAGACTTCTTTACATATTCCAAATGAGGGGGGAAAAACACCCACAAGAATCCAACAATAATTGGAAAGGGAGTCACTGCCCAGGGCTATAAATACATTCAAAGACAGAAGAAAAAGCTAAAGCAGTACATACAACAGATGTCAGTTTTCCTTTTTACGGGAGTAATTACTCACTAAAACAATTTGTCTATAGCTTTGTGGAGATCTCTTTCACTCCAAGTCTTTAAACCAAGGCAGGATGATCAGACAAAGGTTATGGGCCTTGTGCAGATGTAATGGAGTGCAAGTCTGCACTCTGTAAGCTGGCAATATGAAAGAGTTATGATTAAATGGCTCATTACCACCTTCTAGCCTTAAAATATGTGATTTCCAGACTCTCTGCATTATAGGTTTTGCTCCCTTCCTGTTTTCTAGGTGGGCTAGAGTCATCTGAGCCACAAACCATCACTGAGAAGACAGTGGCATCTCAAAGTCACTGCACTGCGCTTTCCTCCTCATTGTTGCTTTTGGCTTTGGATTTCTCTGCATAGACCAGCTGCTGCTTTGCTGCTTTTCTCCACATCGAGGAAAAATAATGAGGAATCCTCAGTGACCACAAACTTTCTCTTGCTTTCACTGTAAAGCGTTTTCCCATAACAATTTTACATATAGAAATATCTCAGCATGTCTGACCTTCTTCAGACATACTGAAACACATCAAAAACAGAGAACAAGGTCTAGCAAATCAGAGGGACAGCTAGGTGGCAAAGGTGTAAAAAGGAGCACTTTGGGATGACGGGCATTTCTGGTGGAGGAGAGTGAGCAGTAGATCCACAAGGATCAGGGCTAGGGCCAGTTTTGTTCAACATCATCTTATTCAGTGCATTTGGTGGTGGTTTTAGAAGTCCTTACAGTTCTTCCTGCAGTTCCTACAAACAAGTCTGCAGTATGTGGGGTGGGAATCTGAACAGCAAGGGGTACCCTGCAGGGTCTTCAAACCTTTGCAATAAGCTACAACTGGACTGTGCATTTCTTGGAAAGGCAGAGTTTCCTTTTCTACTCGTCTTTAAGTTAGCACTCAGTTCTCAAAATGCTTGCACGAGTGCCTAGAGAAAGAGCAACTCTTCAAACATCAAGGAGTAAATAATGTTGTTAATATCAGTGTCATTTAGCTGCTGATAGAAGAAGACAGATTTATAGAAGTAGCAATAATTGCTAGCATTAAGTAATGTGACTGCACACTGGTTTTTACTTGTATTGGTATATGATCACAGAGCAGGCTTTTTCTCTGTGGGGCCCATACCAGCATGTAAGAAGAGATGACCACAGACGCCCAGAAATGTTGGATACTCGCTTTAGGAATGCTCTGTCTCAGTAGGAGCAAATTCACAGGTCTTCACCAACGTTGTACTGCACAACATTTGCAATAAAGGGGATCTCTAAAGGGGACTAAAAAGATAGTAGTGGTGTATATTTGTGTGCGTTTGCAGGGAGTGCTTTTGTATAAAATCAGGTAAGGAAGGTATCAACTGAAATGCAATGGGGAGGTGGGGGGAGGACAAGGAAGGTGGTTCTCATAGTCTGATCATGGGAGCAGGCACTGCTGGCTGACACTTCTCCGTGTTGACACATCCTGCCCTACTGCCTGTCTAGTCATCTTCCCAGTCATTCTTACTAGAGCTGGGTAAAAATCCCTCTTCAAAAGAAGATGATGCCAAACTGGCTCTGTTTTCTCACCTCATGCACGCCAGCCCTCTTGCCACCCCTGCAGGGCCACAGCATCGGTCACCTTTGAAACCCCCATGAAAACTCTCAGGGTTTATTTGGTTCAGAGCACATAGGGCAGGAAGGGGAGGGAGGCAGGAATAGTGGCGTGTGAAGCCAATGTTTTACCTGGATAACACGACCCAGATTTGTTCAGAACTAGGTTTGTTGGAAAGTTCACAAACCTTTCAACAAGCCTTGCACAAATAACCTGACAAGCCTGCCCTTAGGTCAGACTTCCACTGGCAGAAACTGCCATTGCCCTCGCTGCTGTAGTTTATTAGAAGAATAGCTAGTGTTTAACTGCCAGTGTTTAACTTAGGGCAGTATTTAATTGGCAGTTAAACTAACTCTTTAACAAAAGAGAAGATAATCATAAGAATCAGGAAAAGAAAACAGTTAGCCTCGCAGGTGACACAGATGGTCCCCTCAGAGCCAGTCAAATGAAGATACTGGGCCAAACATCAACAATTCTGTCAAGAAAGCCACAGATGTTAGCAGTGCTGAGGGTTACCTGGCAGTTTGGCAATGCAAGGCATGTGTCAGAAATAAGAGGCTGATGTGCTTGAGAAGTCTCATTTTGACATTGTCCTCCCATGCTTGTCCTGCTATAGCTTTCCTTTTTTTTTTTACAGTTATTCACTGCCTCTCTCAAACAAATGGTAGGAAAGACAAATATCCAGACTGATATCTGGAGCTAGTGAAAAGGTTCAGAATGGCAGTAATAGAAATGAATGTTTTCACATCTTTCAGAGCGGAGGGCAAGTAAATCTAAACAAGCTACCCACATTGCCGTCACCCTGTCAAGGCTAGAGTCTCCACTGGTCAAGCTGGAAACACGTCATTTGCGCTGACAAATAGTGAGCTTGAGCAATATGTTTCTCTGAAATCACCAGCATTATTCACAATAGCTTCACAATCTGGCCTCAGAAAATCAGTTGAAATGGCCTATCCTATCCTTAATGTCTTCTGCAGTCTCTGAAAAGAAATGCATACTGGGAAATGGGCTTTTGAGAACACTACCCAGCTACACAAACTCCTACAATCTACTCTGACCTTCACTGAAGACTTCCTCTCAGGGAAGGAAAATTATATCTTTTAATTTTTTTCTAATGTTCTGGTTTATTGTTTTTGCTCCTTCTCATGCAATATAATTAAAATGATGTCCTCAGAGTTGGAGGATACTTACAATAAACAGCTTCTGTGGAAGCTGAACGACTCAGCTATGGTGCTTAATCAACTGGAGAAGATGTTTATTGCTGCATGTGCTCTGCTGCTGTGAAAACTAGCCCTTAAACACTCAGTTTCTAAACAAGAGAAAATAAAAATCCAATAAGAACAAGTTAAGGTCTTTGACACACTATAGGGAAGTGAATACAAGAAAGAAGGATTGTCTCTTGCACAATAGGAATAAACTTAGGCCAGTTAATGCATTGTAGAATAAATTACTAGCAACAGATGAACAACAGAACACATAGATTTTCTTCCAGTGAGTGTCCATGTATAGCGATCCTTAAAGCTGCAAAATTTCACTGTCCTTCAAGTCTCCCAGTGCTGACTGCTTCAGAGCTCAGATAAAATCTATGGGTTGCAACATAGCTCATATGCCTCCCTACAGGAGGTCCAAACAGAGCTATTTCAGTAGCCAAAGAATACTTTTTAAATAAACACAAAGGGTAGAAGAGCAGCTGTTAGCCGCAGTGATAAATAATTGGGAAATATGTTGAGGGCCAAATGTTCAAGGGTCCACAAGTACAAAACGAGCCTATCACTGTAATGAGCCTTATACTTAGCAACTAAAAACTAAGACATGGGAAGAGTCAATGTCTAGTTTTGCCTCAAGAAGTGTAAAGAATCAGATGGCTCTAAACCTTTTGAGGTCCTTCCTATCACATACAAATAATCCAGTGTAATTTCCTGAGTTCTTGGATTAGACAGGATTATACAGACAAAACTCATTAGTGCCGCTGTGACGTTCGACCTGCAGATCATGCACGATTTCACCCAGTGGGACTGAACTGGGCAAAATCACATAACTGCAGGAAAGATGGCAATGAAGGGTACCTGGAGGAGAGAACTGGAGAGCTGTAACCCATCGGTGTGTGTTGTGGGTCCCTCTCATAGGCGACCTTCTGAGCCATTCAGTTAATGGTGTCTCTGAACCAGCAGCTCACTTGTGAGCATGACCAGTTTGTGTGTAGAAATCCTGCAAAGCTCAGTTGAGGCAGACAGTTCAGGAAGGCTGCCCTTTGGTGTCTGCGATTTTATGAATCAGCTCCTGTATAATTAGCCAATTTTTACCCTATGTGTCTTTCCAGGGAACAGTTTTTATATCTACCCTATTATATATTTCTGTTGGAGCCCTTAAGTTGAATAAATTACATTATTAACAGCACTAATAGCAACAAAGTGAGTGATTGGTAGGAATTTCATTTGGCATGCTGGAAATTACAGTTAGGGATGTGTTTTAAATGTTGATAAACACAAGCAGAGAGTTCCTACAGATTCTTCCTTTCCCTCCTCTCATGACCGAGTCTGAAACATTACAAACCGATTTCTCTCTGCAATGTGCAGCCCAGCCCATGCACCTTATCTCTTCCTTCAGCTTTGAAATACAGACATAAAGCTTTAGTACTTCGACCTGTCTTGCCTTTACTGAGCTACTGCACACCTAGGTATAGTGAGCCCCTGTAAATCCTCAGGAGTAAATTGTTCTGAATTAGAAAAACGTAATAGAAAGAAAAGGAGAGCATTCGATTTCTTTGGGCACCAGGGAGGAATTAACTCATATTTGTAACATAAAATAAGCACCCGGTTAAGGATTGCCTGTCATAGGCAGGGAATACAAACCTGCCAGAGGAATCAAAGCACCAATCACCAGATTTTATTTTCCCTAGCTGTGTGAAGTTAACAAATGCATTCTTTCAGAAATCACACAAAAAATAGTGAAAAAAGCCTAAGGACTTAGGCATTAAGGACAAGTAAGTGGTCTATATTAGGAACACACACAATGACACCCCTTATCTTCTTTCTTTCCTTCTTTCTTTCTTTTTTAAGGTGAGTTAAGAATGTTGAAAGAACGTGCTGGAGGCCAAAATCCAGCACTGATATAGGTGGAAAAGTATCTGTATAACATGAAGACAAACAGCAGCATCAAACTGTCTGCAGTTTCTGTTAATAAAACCACATAAAACATGGGAGGAAATGTTTTTTCTTTATTTTTTTAATTTCCTTTTTTTAATGAATTCATTAAAGTCCTCTTTGTGAACTGTCATATTTAAAGGTACGTATTTAAAGTCAAGAAACTTACAGGTGGGCATGTTTTTAGGACAGATACCTTTCAGACGGGGAGCAAAGCAAGCTTCCAGACAGGGCTTTCTGAACTTGTCAGCAGAAATATTTGCAGCGGCAACTGTCTTTCAAGAGCTGTATGCATTCAGTCAGAGAAGAGCAGCAGTGCTCTGTGAGCTGAGCCACCAGGAGGGCAGCCTAATATTTTCGGTACTAATTATACGATGAGGCAGACCCTGGTACAAAAACAGTAAACACTTTGCGAACTACACCAACCATGAATAATCATGAAGGCAACGTGGTTGTTCATGGATAAATCACGAGTGAAAGCTTTTACTTACAGAAAGACAGAGATCTAGGCTCTTGCAAAATATTAGCAAGAAAGTCTCGCTGAAATCACAGAAACTATTGCTTCCTCTCCCGAGCATCCTTGTCCTGCCAAGCAAATTAAGTTCCCTGCCACAATGTTATTTAAACTGAAGTGCCAAAGCCTGTAAGGAATAGAGTTCTCTGTCTCCCCATCCATCAGTTCACATAAACATGCCCTTATTTTTATCCTTTTTGAGTAATCACGGGGTACTACCAACTTAAGTGTGCTTTACTACCTTGGGACCAGAGTGCCAGCACCCTGCAGAACCCTCAAAGACTGAGCGTCAGCTGAATTTTTGCTTTGAGTCCCATTCTCGTCCTGGTAGATGGAGCTGGAAATACACCAGTAGCTCCGATACTGGCTTTCTTCTGGCTTATTCAGATGTCAAAACTCCCTGACAAATCTGAAGTGCTGCCTTCTCAAATAAAATCACTACCACCACATTATTGCACTGTAATCCCCTGGGATGCCAACCATGAGTAAAAATCCAATTCAAGGATTTTCACTGGGAGATGAAAGGGTTTCCTCAAACTCACCCCGTGTTCCTTCACCTCCGGGCAGGCACTGAATAACTCTGAACAGGATTTTGCGTGGAGTGAAAGGAGAAAAAGATGTAAAACCCTGGTGGTTCTCTCCAGTGAAGGCCCACACAGGGAAATGAAGGACATGAAACTATGAGGAAAGAGAGGGAAATTATAAGAGAAAAGGCCTTTATGATCCTAATAGCAAAAATTCATAATCCACCCAGTCTTTTGTTCTGGTGCAGAAGGACATTTCCCCTGATGGACGGCAACCAGAAAAAAGAAAGAGATCCAGAAACAGAAAAAGAGGGGAAAATTATTGAAGACGACTGAGGAAAACAAAGCCTCCTTTAGGCATGGAGTTTACAACAGAACAAGCTTCACAAGCTCTTTACTAATTCTCATAGTATCGGGAAGAATTTTGGAAACATTTTAAGCCGAACAGCAGACCCTCTTCCGCCAAATCCGCTGCAAATCCCATGGGTTCTGCAGGACTCCCCTGGCCACCGAGCTACTGTAAACCTTGGCATTCCCTCACTGAGTTTCGATAGGGCATTTACTATCTGTTTGCATCTCTCTAGCAACTAACATCAAAGCTTTCTAGCAGGCATGGGCGCAAACCTGCCCAACTTTCTATCTTCGATGGCATATTTTGTTTAGGCAATTGGCAGGCAGTTCTGTACCTGCTGGAGTTTTTGGCCAAAGGTTTGGGAAATTGCGAGTGTGTTAACCAAAGAAAAGTCCTGCACATCTGGAAGGTTTATAAATAACGCACAGACTTTGTGCGCAACTGCTCTGCTTAACCTTTTCTCTTTCCATTGTCCCTTTCAAGCTGCTTTGCCTCTGTCCCTCAACGCTGCCCTAAATAGGTGCCTTCTTGAGGCTGTTTGTATAATAACAACTGATTTCTCTAAAGATCCTGCTGTCTGAAAGCATGTCACTCCACTCTGAGCATCCTGCTCTGTTCAATTTATAGTGAAGGCAGACCACCTAACGTGCCCAGCTGCTGGCAGGAGCACTGCAAATCAACGGAGCGTGTCATTCGCACATACTTGAAAGACTGTTGTTTGAAAAGCCAACATTACTGGCCAGTAGCCACAACCAGCTGAAGCACATTGATGTTATTTCTAGCAATGTGTGAACTTCCGTTTATCCTCAGGGCCATGAGACACTGAAGAGGCCAAAAAGCAACACCTAAGACAGACACGCTGGGATCTTTTTGTCAATATCGACTTTTCCATATTGGCTTTCGCTCAGGTGCAATGGATGGAAAGGTTTAGAGAGAGACACACAAAATGAAATTCATTTTTTTAGTGAAAGCCTGGCCCTGTTGCAGTTGCTGGGAATTTTGAAATTAAATTAGTTGGGACCAGGATTTTGTCTGTTGGTTTCAAACATGAGCCAGATATGTCAGCGTGTCTTTCTTCTTCTATATCTAAACATGGACAAGCCACTAAAAGATTAAATGATTGGTTGAAACAGACGGGCTCGCATCTGAGTGCTCCTGTAATCCTCCTGACCCTCCTGGGCCAAAACTGGCTGATACGAATGTGCAGAATTTGACTCAAAAGTAAATTGCTTGGAAAGAGGAAATTCTAGAATGAAGATATTATTATGTTGTTAAAAAATGGCAGTGCAATGCTGTGTAGAAGTTCTGGTTGATTATTAAGTTTTTATTAAATTAGGCTACTTAAAACACTGGCTTGAGGGCAGTGATGGGGCTGCAGCCCCTCTGAAATGACTCCTACCAGCTTCCCTGCCAAGGGCAGACTCCTCCGGGGATGTGGCTATTAACCAGCAGTGGGGAATGACCGCCTTCAGCAACCTCTTGGTCTGATGAGTAAACGTCTGACCAGAAATAAGACCTTGATGCAAATATAATAAAGACGACGGCAATACTATGAAGATGAGGACATCCTAGGTTTGTGATTGCAGCTAAAATGAGGGTGTTATGGGCTGTTATGCCTTGTCAGTTTTCTCAGGATGCTGCAGAAGGAATAGAGGTAAGGTCAGATTTCTCAAACAACTCTGTCTCCCAGGAAATGACATCCGTTATACTCCCTGTAACTGCAGTGTGCAATCAAAGGCTGCATTCCTGGATCATGAGCTCTAACAGTCCAGCTTTTTTGTATGGTAGCAACTGACATCTTCTCCCATCGAGGAGCCACTAGAGCGGTTCCACTTCAGTAAACACCATGTGAATTGACATAACGATGACGGCCAGAAACATCTCAGACTTACACTGAGCCCTAAAAGGCATGATCATCTCACCTCTTAATATAATCATCCAATTTCAGCTCATCCTTTTCTTCCCAACCTGCCAGCCAATAAAGCCCCCGTATCTCCATCAAGAAGTATTGCGTTGGAGTAGGAACACGCCCGTGGCATTGCTTTTCTCCCTCCCACAATGCACTTGCTCAGATCCTCTGGTCCAACTAAATTTAACAAATGCTTCAGGGCACAACTGGTGCCAGGAAAAGAGGCCCATCAGCTATAAATGTTCTTGGGAATTCACACTCCTGCCTACTCACTAATTGCACAGCTGGATCCAACCCAGGGATGTTTCCACCACAACTCAGAGAGCTGGTAAAGTAGATGCCTGATGCTTTTTCAACTAGATTTTGGGTGAATGGTCCATAGCTTCAAAAGATACAATGGTAAAAGAAAAATCTGCCTGGTTTCAGTACCAGCAGTTGCTGGTTGTATGAGGGAATGAACACGATGGAAAACAGGGAGATGGAGGGATGGACTGGGCTGACTGGAACCGGGGTCAGGACCACTCACAGCTGGACATGCTCCTCTCCCAGCTTCGTTTCCTGACAACAGTACAATCTACCACGTGCATTCAACACAGCCCAGTCCAGAGCAGACTCTCCTTCGTATAGATTCGCCTTCAGCCTTCAGTTTGCCAGTCCCTTCCCTGTGTCCACAGGCACTTATAGCACCAGGGACTGGGTAAATTTCCTGCCTATAGGTCTGCCAATGTGAGTTTCAGGTGACTGTCTATACGAACCAGTAACTCTCATCAAATATATACTGAGGCTTTATAAAGACAACATCGTGCTGAGGAGACCAAGACGTCACCTGAAAAATTTTCCCTTAGCAAAGTCTCTTAAAATTGAGGATTTTTTTTCCCAGAGTGAGAACTTCAGTAGTGTTAGAAAAAGAAAAATCTAAGAAACCATTCAATAGACTATAATGAAGAGTGGCTGAGTGCAATCACAGTAAATTGCACAAACTCCATCTTTTCCTTCTCAGAAGGAGTACTTACAGATGAAAATATACATGAAGATACGTATTTTTATACATGGAGCAAAATACAGTTCTATACAGAGAGCCACATAAACATATCATGGAAACCCTACCTGAGCATGTAACACCATTGCCCAACTGCAAGCCCACAGGCTATATTTAACTGCCAAAATTGTTTTACATGCTCTGTTGCCTTTGCAGAGGAGGAAGGAGGGAACGGTGTTGGTAGAGCAGCACAGACTGCTGCTCTTGGGAGACCTGTGCTCCTAGAGCCACTGTGCGACAGCAGATGGAGAGCAGGAGCGAATGGGAAATCCATATAACGTTGTGTTCACAGGGGGTTTAAACAGACTTGCCCACAAGAGTGTAAAAGGTGGGCCAAGCAGAGCCTGGAATGCATGCACTATGTATGAGCACGGGCTTCTCATGGCAGACAACTTCTAGAAGTGTTCCTTCAGCAAAGGGGGACAAACTAGCACTAAAAGATATTGTCTTAAAATCAGAAAGACCATAAAAACTGCTGCAGAGGAAGGCTGCAATAGACATACAAGAAAAGGAATTTGTACAGGCTCAGGGTACATTTTGTCTGCTTTAGACCTTTCCAAAAAGGAGAACAAGACATTAATCTAATTTACTCAGCCAGTTATATGAGGTTTATGCCTCCTTCGTATCACCAGTCTGGCATAAAGCAACTAGAAGTGCACAGGTAAATCAATCCTGTAATTTCCATTTTAGCTTTAACAAGTTATTTTACTGTTTCTAGGTGCTAAACATGTGTATCTGATGACTGCAATACACATTATGCAGCGATGCATCTTGAATAGATATATGAATATTAAAGATTGCACTGTTCTGACAGCTTATTCTAGAGTTTGCCTTATGCTGGCTGAGATTTTCAGTTCTTCTTAAATGTAACTTGCATATCACTGTAAACTCTCTCCCTCCTTTTGACAGGGTGCCCTTGTAGATGGTAATTTCCTGAGTAGGGAAGAAGAGACTCACAATTCATCTTGGATTGGGTATCCTACGGCAAGACATTTTTGAACATAAATATGTATCACTAGATACAAAGTTGAGGCCCCATTCTTACAGTATGTTGTGATAACTATGGAGGAATATTACTTGATGTCATTGTGGCTGCAGTAACGTGAAACTGGTACAAAAGAGGCCAAAATCAGGCATATTCAGGAGTCCAGTACAAAGAGTTGCTATTAAGACAGGGCAAATACAAGACAGTGGTAACAGAGAATCTGCCTCGGTCTTCTCTAAGAGATACCGTAGTACTCAGAGTGGGCGTAATAACCACAGCAACTAACTGGAGGAAATAACACTAACTTTGTCCGCGTGCAATTACACTAGGACACCTCAAACGGTAGACTCTTGTCTGACTCCAGACTGCACAAATATTGGATCTCATGTCTGGCATTTTTTGTCTCCCAAATTCGTATCAGAGAGCATCTATTTCTTATTATTCTGCCCTTCTCCAGGGGAGTCACCACACCTCCCAGTCCACCACAATGCTTCATGGAGCAGAGCCTACAAACCACAACTATCTTCTTGTGACAGACCTCCAAATGATATGCTGCCCTTCGATTTGAGTTAGAAATGCTCCTCGTTTACCTGATGGTAGGATGTCTACAGGGGAAGAAAGTCAAGTTAACATCACATAGGGCATGGCTGCACATGGTGAGGCAAAGCTCTGCTCTTACTCTACTACCAAGCCTGGGCATAGATTGATGAATTTAGCAAATTAATGATCTAGGAGAGCTGAGAGAAGGGACACAGGAGAGCTCAACCTCTGCTAACTTATGCCTCATCCATCACCTGCAGCTTTCCCCAGGGCTTTCATAGACAAATTGTCCTGAGTCGGGAGGATCCCAGCCACAGTCACCCTCTCCAGCATTTCCTCCAATTGTCTTCACAGCAGATCTACCCTCAAAATTATGGTTAAATCCTGCATCATTTTGAAGGAGAGGAGAGAAATGAAAACAGGTCGAGATGAACATAGGCTGCTGCTTGCAGCTATGGAGCACTGCATTGTAATGGGATGGGAAAAGACCAGTGACAAAATAACCCTGACATGCTATTAAGGCAATATCCAGGTTCCTTATTTTTGTTGAGTGCCAGCTTACTCTCTGCTCAAGCACTGTTGTGTTCCCCACATAGGGCACTGGCTGAAGCATTTCTGCTTGGGAGCAGCTACTGCCCATTTAAACATGTAGTGCTTTTTCACAGGTAACAGTGAGAACTAGGTGGGCAAATCCTTTATTGAACCTGTGAGATGGAGCTGTCTCATTGCTAGAGTTGCTTTTGGAAATGCCAGCCTACACCCAAGGGCTTTCTTAATGGTTTTAATTTCTTTCTTCTTTGCTTTTGAGAACAACACACTGGGGAGAGCAGAAGGATGGAAACAGAAGCTGGAAGGCCTCTGAGTGGGGGACTTTTGTGGGTGTATGACAAGAAAAAAATAGGGAATCCCTGCAAGAGACAGAAGCAGAAGACCTGGAGAGAGTGGCTGGAAACCTAGCAGTGCCAGGAAAGGAGCAAATGGGGCTGTAAAAGAGCAGAAGAGAATCATAGAATCATTCAAGTTGGAAAAGACTCTTGGGACTATTGAGCCCAACCATCAACCCCACTCTACAAAGTTCTCCCCTACAACATATCCCCAACACCACATCTAAACGACTCTTCAACACATTCAGGGGTGGTGAGTCCACCACCTCCCTGGGCAGCCTATTCCAGTGTCTGACCACTCGTTCTGTGAAGAACTTTTTCCTAACGTCCAGTCTAAACCTACCCTGTTGCAGCTTGAAGCCATTCCCTCTTGTTCTATTGCTGATTACCTGTGAGAAGAGACCAGCACCAACCTCTCTACAATGTATAGAAAAGAGCAGAGGGCTAGAGAACAGCTCAGAGACCAGAGATCTGCATTTATTATATTTTTTTGGTAGCTGGGCTTAAAATGAGTGGCTTGAGTCATCAAGACCTGTAGAGGAGAAACTGAGTGCAAGACAGTCCCTGCCAGACTGAAAAGCAGATAGGCTTGGTTTGGACTAAAGCTAGAGTTCAAACCTGTGTTTAACTGTTGTGGAAAATTCAGTGAGTTGGGGGCTGGAGGTTAAGCTACATGCCATATAGATGCCATGCCACATACCAGTATAGTCAAGCAGGTGACTGCCAACAGATGAGGCTTCTTGCGGTCTCAGGGAAGGATCACTGCACAGGATAAATCTGAGGAGGGAGAAGTAGGCTAAAAAGGGAAATAATCTATTCTTTGTCTGGCTTTATAATACTTCAGCACCTGACTGCACTACTGCCTGGGAAAAGCTTAGCTCATTTTCCCCCAGACAGCTGAAGCTTCGCTCAGGGCTTCTTTCCAGCTTTAGGAGGAACGGGGTGCTCACATTTGCTTGCAGAAAAAAAAATCCTGCTCCAGCACAGCTGCCAAAGGACGTGCTGTTGCACTGCAGACGCTTGCTCTGTACCCTGCAACATGCTGCAAAGTGCTACGGCCAATCCGCCCAGCTTCCATCCCAACCGCTCCCTCTCCCGCCAGTACCCCAGCACACGCTTGCTGCGCTGTAGCAGAACAGAAAATGTCGTGGAGTTACTCAGCACACTGCTCTTGCAGCGCAGGACGCTCTTCTAAGGCACAGCCAGCAGGCAGCCTTCCTCTGCACTGCTTCTCCATGACTACCTGCAGCCCCCTGTTAATACAACCCAATATAAGCTCAAGGGCAGCTGCTGCTAACGAAAATTCAGCAAACCCTGTTTGTAAGGGTGCTAGAGTTTTTCCCCAGTCACTTGGTTTTCTAGTCATGCAGGATTTACATCCTTTAGGGTGGCTCTTTGGAGCACAATGATTTCCTAGGCTGTAAACAGATCCTAATTGCTACCACAAAGCATTGTCTGCCTTTCAAATTGAGTCACACCAGAGCAGCAGTTTCAAGATTTCTATTAAAGCCCTGAATCCAGCCTCAGATCTTGTCATGGGACCATTCACTGAACCCAATCTGGGTCCAGAATAGCCACCCACACACAGACAAATAGTACAAGGCTCTGTTAAGAATGCTGATCTGGTCCTCAAAATGGGAACATCAGGCTCTGGAGGAGTAGCATCGACCCTTTGTCTTCTCCCCTAATTTGACACAATGTCAAGCAAACAGCCGTGAACTAATGCATTTTTCTCCACAGCACACAACAGAAAACACGCGAGCCCAGGCTTTTACAAAACTCCTAATATGAAGGAACAGTAGCGCGAAGCATTACTCTCCAAGCAACAAAGTACAGGCATTCCCACAGTGTCCAGCAAGCCATGATACAAATCATATGAAATATTAAAATGTTTTTAGCAAGTAATGAAACCCTTCCACCTCATCCTTCAACCCCAAGGTGTTATCTATTTAAGGTATTATCAACAGCAGATTGAGAAACCACCAGTCTTGAGCCTTAGTCCATGGTTAATTTACTCAACAACTTCAAAAAGGGAAAACTGCCAGGTTACAGATTCAGTTTCTCAGTAGAGACTGCTATCAATGATGCTGAAAACAATGTAAAACAGAAACTTTCCCTTAAAAGTGATAGGAGCATCTGTCTGTCCTCATTATAGGAGGCAAACGAATCTGCCTCCTCCCTTTGTACCTGTATCCATACAGCACTTGGCATCACAGCCCCAGCAAGGAGAGCGATCTGTAAGGCTTTTCTGTCTGAAGCTCTCTCCACATTTTGCTGAAAGAAAGAGCAGTTTTCATTGACGGGGAGAAGACGCAAAGGGAGATTTAGTAATCTGCCCGAGGCATTACGGGAAGCCTGCAGCGCAGCAGAGAACTCCAGTCTGCTCCGCATCGCAGCGGGATGACCAGGAGACAACCCTCTGCCTCCCTGCTGGAGAGGGACCCGGCACGCTTCACCGTGGCAGAGCTGTGAGCAACTGGCTGCTCAACAAGCAAAGAGGGTGGGAAAAGGTGCCAAGGCTCTCCTCAAGGTGAGGGACAGCGTCCCTTCAGGAGGGTAGTCAACCAGTATCGTGTTTTTGCTGCTGGAGGCTGTGGTAGGCTGAAGGAAGCAAATGGCTTCTCCATCTTGACTGCTGGATTTGTCCCTGTGGCAGCACAGTGGCACACGGTCCCTCTCACTCTGCCACCACACCAAGCACCTTCCCTCCTGTTGAATCCAGTGGGCTGGGAAGCTCCCAGCATTTCTAAGAGATATTTTCTTGTGGTAGTAACAGGGATTCACCTGCTTTACCCTGGGGGAAGTTTCAGTCTTTTCAGGCAAAGCCACCAGGCCAAAATTCCTTGGTTCAAGCTGAGCTCCACACTGTACTCAAGAGAAGATTTTTGGTTCCCAGTCATACATAAGAAATGCAGCCTATCTTCCCTGAGCTCACGGCACTGGCTCTCTAGAGATGAGCATGAATTTCCTGAGATACTACAAGTAAATCCATTAATTGCTTCAGAAGCCGAAATTAATTAAAATACAGCCCTTAAAGGAAACTTAGCATCTGTGTGTCTTCTCTTTGTTCTGGATGATCTTAAGAGTGGAATAACAGACTCCTCAGATTTTCCATGTAATGAACCTTAATTGGAAATTTTTACATTAGACTGCAATCGAAGAAAATCAGTTGTAATTAAGACAGGTTATTAATGATTTTATATCTAATTATAATAATTAGATAAGCTAGAAAGAGACTGAAGCTAACTTTTCTGGGAGAGCCTGAGACATGAAAGGTAGCCCAGCTCATTGCCGCTTCCCTCTATTGCAGCCTCCCAGCGAGCTCTGCAGAGAACGAGCTGCCTCCTTCACTCGTGGGTAATCTGAGCTACAGCCGTGGGGAGCATCTCACAGCACTGCTCCTCACCGCTCAGCAGCAGCGTGTGAAGACTTCTGTATTCCCCTTTCCCTGGAAACGTGGTGTTCCCCCTCATGATTTTTGACAGCTGCAGTTCAAACCCTTCCCGCCTCTCCTCAGGAAAGCATTATAGGGCAATATTAAAACTACTGACATTCCCACTGACACGTGCAAGTGGGCCATGGCATGTCGCTTGGTGTTTTCCACTTAATTTGTTTCTGTTGAGTCACCTTGTTTAACAAAGTTTTGTGATCTCTTTTTTAAGAGATTTGTGCACTGCTGAGAGGAGAGGTTAGGACAGGTCACAAGGTTCCTCCCTGGAGAAAGCCATAGGAAGCACAGAAGATAGGAGTGAATTTATGAAAACTTCTCTGGAAATACAGACTCACGATGAGACAGCTCTGCGGCAGTACTTGTGGGGGATGATGAAGCCGGTGCTCTCTGACGGCCCCGAGAAACAGAAAATCTATGTATGGCTCCACTGCAACTAAAGCAAGAAACTCAACCCAGAACTTGAAATTCAGAGCATGTAAATTCTTCAGTAGTGGTAGAATTTAAAAGTTTTATTCCCTTCGGGGGACTTTTCTCATTTTAGACATAGGCAAACAAATTTAGCAAAATCATTCCAATTAAATGTTGGGACAGAGCCCCAAACCTCTGAGCGTCTTTCTGATTTTCTCTTTGACAAAACTGCCAGTGAACAGAGCACCCACATGAAGAATGGGCAAGTACCAGGTAAAAGGACACATTTCTTGAGCAAGTGTCCCAGACCATGGCAGAGGTGTGGGACAGAGATGCTCCAGCTGTGTCCTGATCCAAGAGTCTACAGCATAGTGGAACCTCATATCACTCAGGCTGAATTATGGCTAAGTACAGGCAACGGTCCGTCTCTTTGGGCTGGGAGCTACTTTGGTTAGTACTTCATAAAAAACAGTAGCCAATTTTTTTTTAAAGATGATCTTTGAAAACGTTTGCGTCTCGCTCAGCAGACACCTCTGTGCTGCAGTTCAGTTTCAAGGTGTTTTGCGGTCCAACCAGCTGGACAGAGCCTTGATAAACTGGAATAAAGCTTCTTCCCTTTTCTGGAACGCCATTGCTCCCCCTGTCCCTCGCACCACTCCCCAGTGGAAACCAAAGCACACAGGAGGGGACAATCAAAAGAGTTCCTGTCAAAGCATGCCCCTTAGGCCAAACGAAACCATTAACAGAGGCGCACCCTGAGAGGACTTTTTCAAAATAAATTGGCCTCAGGTCTCTTGGTCTTATGTACTGAAAAGCCTGTGGACTCCAAACCGGGATGAACAAAAAGCAAAATCATTTTTCCCCCTCAGGAAAAATGTGGTAATTTATGCAGGTTTCGCTGGGTTTAAGCAGCACTACTGTGGACTTAAGCAAACATCCAGTTAGCAGCAGCAGCAGCAGCGTACACCGAACACTATATTACCATGTCTCTGTGGATCTTGTAAATCTGCCATACATTTCCAACAGGCCTCAGCAAACACCTTTGTTAAATGGATGGGAAAAGTCACACATCACTGATGATGCGCTTTGGTCCTGGCTTGCAGGACCCCTTTTCTGTCAAAACGGAGCATCATTTTCTACGGCAGCGCTAGTGCACAAGACAGCCTGCAGGTTTTTATGACAGCTGCAGACGCTGTTACAGGCTCAGCTGTAAAGCACACAGCCCTGGGCTGTACAGTCAGGGTTAGCGAGGGTACAAAACCTCTTTTCTCCCTTGCTGGCAAACAGCAGAAAAGCTCTTGCTGTAACAGCTTGTTTTGCCTGACGGTGTGTGGCCATCTGGGCTGTAGGGTGAGCCCCAAGACCCAAAGCACGTGAAGTCAGTAGTTTCTTTCATAGCAGGGTCACATCCAGGGGCATACTATCAAAAAGCCCAAGTTTATGTCTGCCCAGCACATAACATTCAGGCATGGTTTTCTCAACCTTCCTGGCCTCGTTAGCTCACCAGAGTTCCTGCAGTGGCTGGGATGGAGAGGGAAACGGCGTGTGGCAAACACACATGAGCTGCCTCTACAGACACCAGCGTTCAAATCCCCATCAGCACCTGGATGAAACAAATTTAAAGCACTTCACTGGCACTTGACCTCAGCCCACAACTAGTGAGGATCTGCTTTCAGGGTTTGCTAAAGGGATAGTTTCAGCAAGAGCCTTGAGGCAACTGATGCACATTTTGGTGTGTTTGCTGTTGGCAGGAGCCCGCGTGTAACTAGCGTTGCTTACAACAGTCCCGTTTTGATAAGCACTTCTCTATTGCATAAACACAACCCATAAACCAGTCTCAGAGATAAAGCTTCCCTCCCCAGGTGCTTTTATCATTCCCAATCCCTTTAAGAAAAAGCACGAAGGATTCATTTTATCCATCAATTTGGATTACATTCTCCTTTTATCAGCATCTTTTCCTTAATGACTTTGGCCATTCAGTTTGCAGGTCTGCTCAGATACCAGAGAGCTGAGCTTTCCTCACTGGAAACTTCAAAACATTGTTGGGAGGAAGGAAAAAGCCTGAGTAAAATCACCAGTCATGTGTGCTGGACTATTGCAAGGGAGTCATCAATTATGCAGGTTTTGGAATATGTTACACTACCCACAGCTGTTTGATAGCTGGGCGATATGATTTATGAGAACAGCCAAGATTCAATTACTGATTTCCCATAAATTATCTATACAGTCCTTTCATCCTATGCCAGGTTATGAAGGGCTGTGATGAACAGAGGGGACTGAGGAGAGGGTTATCTGACCATGAAATGAACTGGGATTTTCAAAGAGAAATCAAAAGGAAAGAAACAACAAGCGATGCGGCACCAGTGGGAGGTGTCAGACTTTGGATTCATGAAATTGGGCTGTCATTCCCAGGCAGGCGCGAGAACACTTAGTACAGATGCACTGATTGAGCCAGTCTTCAGACTATCTGTCTATTTGTCCTTGACTTCTTGTCATCTGCTTCAGGAGAGGCAGATTATGGCTAAAAGGAAACAGTACTTTTTTCCACATTTTATAAATCTGTAAATATTATTGAGAGAAATCGCTTAATAAGTGCCTAGGAAATTTTAGATGCATGCGCTGACTTTAGTGAGGATTTTATCAGAGCAGAAAAAGTAAGACTGACCCTTAGGAATGATACCACCAATTTAATAGATACTAACATTGCAGAAGAAGGGTAAAAATGACTGTCAGTCTTGTTTTGAGGCAAAACTGACCATGAAATACCAGAACATCTTGGTTTTAGGAAGTATGGGAGTCTCATTTGGGAATTGTGAATGAAACGTGATGAAGTAGGAAGGAATTGAAGGAGCAAACCTTGTTCTTGTCACCCCACTATGCCAATGGTTCTGGCCAAGTCTCTTTCCTGTGCATGGCCAGTCAAGGACGTCACAATGCTGCTATTTATATTTATATTTGAATACTTACTGCTCCCACCATTAACTTTCCCCCCCCTTTGGCAATCAGTCAACTTTTCTCCCATTCAAGAAAACTCATACTTACTCTCATCAGAAGTCCATTGTACTTAGAAAACTATGGGAAGGTCAGGAGAAAAATATGACTATACCCTTTCTTCTATAGCTCTTTAATTTATTTTCTCTCCTTTCCTGTATCCCCCTTTCCCTGACCTCTTACAGGCCATCTCCATGAATGTAACAGAGGCAAAACCAGCACAGCCCTATGACCCTCTGGACCCAAAATAAGGCGACACTGCATAAGGGTGCCTCTAAAACTTCAGCCAACACCTTCTCCTCCAAACAAACCTAAACAGCACAAGGAAAGAGCATGTTTCTCATTATCATCTACAGCTGGGTTCCACAATTGAACAGCAAAGCGCTTACTCTCCATTCAGGCCTGTGGATCTCTTCTATGTGGGGACATAAAAGTCATCACATCAAAAATAAGCAGCAGCCATATGCTATGGGAAGCTGATAATCTTTTACTGGAAGGCTCCTAGGGCAGGGAATGGAGCAGAACATTGAAAAATAAGTTTCATAGGGATTTCAAGCTTTCTAGCTCTTTTCTGTATTTCCTCTGGATTTGTCTTTTTTTCTCTGCGCCCATTTGTTTTATTTTGTACCACTCTGTGACACCCCTTCCTGTGCTCACACATGGGTGGGAGGAGGAGGCTGAAGCAAGCAGTTGTTTGTCTGCTTGTTTTAAAATAATAGAGTGAAAATTAATGTGGTTCCTTGTTTGTGAAGAAAAAGCACTGGCTGGGGCACTGCTATAACAGAGCAGCTGAGGGAAATGGATTTTATTAGCCTGGTTTCCAATCCCTTTACTTAGCTGGCTGGTTATTACATATCTATCCCCTTAATTGTGCAAGCTGCCATATAGAAAAATAACAGGTGAGGCCCATAATGACAGGTTGTTACAGTCCAGAGCACTTGACTGGCAAAGCTATTCTCACAGAAAATTGTCTCTGCTCACCTGAGTAAACCCTGCGAGGCCTCCGAGGCGCTCAGGGAGAAGCATCAGCCAGGCTGAGTATTCTGTGCATGGGATGCAGCAGCCGCATCAGGGGTTGCTCTTGGCATTGCAACAGATACAGCTCAAATGTCACCATCAGCATCAGTGAGGGACAATCCTGCCCCCAAAGAGGCTCTCATTTCTGGCAAAGGGGAACAGAGGGGGAAATGACCCACCTCAGTTCACAGTATCAGGTTTAAACTGTGGAAAATTCTCAGCTGTAGTCCAGCACCTTTACCGCCACATGGCCCATGAGGTCTGCTCTCCTCTAGCTGTGCACGCTCAAGAAAGACTTTCAAGCAGTTGTCTGGGTCACGGCTCTGGGATCTGTCAAGGAACAGTGGCTGGTCCCTCAGCCCATGTATTTTTTGCATGTATTTGATGCACCTTCTCCTCAGATGTTGTCCTGTGGGGCATTTTACTGCCTGAGGAGTCTTTGGCCAGCACATCCCAATGCTTAAGAAAGGTCCATGGTTCACTGATCCAGCATTAGTTCCCCAGGTCTCTCTCTCACCTTCAGATAGGGAATAGCACATAATAAATCCCTTCCTTGGGATGACCAGTCAACAGACTGCTTGAGTCTCCCTTGTTCTCCAGCCTCTTGTTTGCTTCCTGTAAATGTCTGAAATAATTAATTTAGGATTTAAAGACCCAAGTTACTGTAGTGTGCCCAAAATAATAAATGTCTCAGAATTTCAATTACCCTAAATGTAGAAGTGTTGGATCCCATTTCTGTATCTAATGCATCACACAGAACCATTATCCCCCTATCCATTAATTAGAACAAGGTCAGCATATTCCCTGACGTCTCTTCATGACTGCACAATGAACAAGCACTGCCTCTGCTGTGGGTAGGGTCCAGTCAAAGATGTACGGTGCTTTCATAGGACAGCCAAACTTTGGCTACCCAAAATAAACAAGAGAGCAGTGCTAGGCTTTGGGAATAAACGTATCTGGATAGAACGGGAGAAGAGGACAAGGGACACCAATCTCCCTGTGTGTCTTTGAGCTTAAACAAGAAGCTCAAAGACATGTTGCTCTAGGGAGATGCGCAAAAGAGCCTTAACTACACCAAAGAATTGCTCTAAGAACAGAAAACACAAGATTTCTTTCATCCCCAAAAGATTTCAAGAAATATGGAGAAGGAGAAATTAGGAAAAAAGAATAGTGGGGAAAAATGAAAAAGATGGTTTGGGTCAGGTCTAGTACCCATCTGTTCCCACATCCCACCATCATAACCCAGATTTGCAGCCAGTTCTATCATGGTGGGCTCTTGAGCATGAAAAAGATGCAAGTTCCCTCCTCAAGCCCACCCCAGCCCCTCCCACAAGGAAGAATTTACTGGGCAAAGGTGTGAAGGAGGTTGGGGAAGAGGTACAGTCTCTCTCTGAGGACAAGCCATTCCTCCAAACTGTTCCCAGATATGGGGTGCATTAACATGGCTAGACAATCCCTGCCATCCCCTGCATTTCAGTCAAAGCATTGTCTGCTTCTGTCTCACCCCATTTCTGCAACGACTCTCAAGACCTTTATGTGGTGCCCAGAATCTAGCTGTGACATGACCATTCTGGTGCCTCAGATGTGCAAACTGCCCATTCACTCCATCCGCCCTTTGTTTTCCCACCTTCTCTGGACTTCCTCTGCCTGGCTTTCATTTTCAAAGACTCTGGAAGTAGTATTTTATTGTAATGGGTTTTATTATGATGATGTACAACACCCTTAAGTGCTTTGGTGAAGGAAGAAAGAAAGGTTGTGCTATAAATAAAATTCTCATCTACAGTCAAAGGCACATAAATGATAGATGCGTGTGGGTGACTGCACACACGTACCTACAGGCAATTCCCCCATTGAATGGCAGCTGCACTGGAAACGACCAGGGTCATTGTAAAGATGAGGGTATTTGGCAGTGGCTAACTTCCACAATAAGTTACTTATTAGGGGATTCCCTCATAAAAACCTACATAGCATCCTGTGGACTGGAGCCGGAAAGACCACTGAAGGCAAAGTAACACCCACAACACTGTTGCAAGGCAAGACTCAATACTGTGACAGATGCTTTTTTACATTGACCTTAAAGATTTGCAGGGATGGTGACACAGCCATCTTGGATGCTCCGTTCCAGCACTGGTCTCACAATATCAGTTTTCCTACTACTACATTTCTTGCAGACATTTGAACCCATTTCTGATTGTCCTGTACCTAGTAGAAATGAGGAATAGTGACCACCTTCCTTTCTGCAGCTCCTCTTCATGTGTTTGAAGAATGCGGTCATACCTCCCCACTCATCTTCTTTTTCAAAGCAAGGGAGTCATTGGAGTTGTGCTCCCATACAGAACTGGCCTCTCAGCCAGCAAGAAGGATCTTTGATGATCTCAGACATGCCCGTTTGATCTGGCGGCTCCCTTCCAAAAACTCTTCTTCCCACAAAAATTCTTTCGCATCGGTCCAAAAGCCGACCAGACTGAGAGCCAAGAAGTGAACAGGGAGCACCAGCTACAAACACGCTATCAACATGCTGTGGATTGACATAAATGTTTCTGTTTCCATGGCATCTTTGACTCTTTAGTTCACTACATTAACTAACTCTTGTCCCTCATCTGGAGCCTCTGCCCATTCAAACTCATCAATACACAGGCTACTCCTGCTACAGTCAATCCCCAATGTAACATCACTCAGCACGTCACCAGCTGTCTTTTAAAATCGGGGTTAATTAGTTTAAGAGGTAGGGGAGAGCAGGGGAAAGAGAGCAAAGAAGGTTTCCAACTCTTGAAATGATTCTTCTTTGAGCTACACTATGAATGAATGGAGTCAGGGGAAGATGATGACATGGAGAGGAAACAAAACAAAACAAAGCTAAAATAAAATGTTTAAAAAAAAAAGCACAGAGAAGAATAGAGGAGGGGGAGAGTATCAATCCTGCAGCTTTACAGACAGTATTAGCATCTTGTTGCCTAATGAGCCATAGATGTAACAGACACACCATGAAAATAAAAGAGGGAGGGAAAAGCAAGCATCAATAACACAGAAAAACAGCCACAGAGGCTGCTGTTAAGGGAATGTCACTTCCCTCACATCCTCTGAGTCTTCCCAGCCAGCTGCCCTCCTCCCTTCCCAGATGCTTGTTCTCTGACTCTGTCTCCTTGCACTTTATCTCTGCAATGATTTGGTTATCATTATGTCCTGGGGTTTAGAGCTGATGGCAGCCAAGGGGCAAGATTCAAGAGTGGCTCCTCAGGGGTCCTTTGGAAGTGCTAACATCTCCTCCTCACAGTGCAGAGGGATGCTCCGGCCTCGCTAAAGTTAGGAAGAGAAGCGGCCAGAGCACAAGGACGCAGTCATGTTTACCTCTCAGCATGACACGGGTGGGTTTCGTGCTCAGGAAAAGCAAAATGACCCATGCCTGTCAGCTTGGGTTAGCACAGCCACGTTTGGTGAGACATTCCTTTGGCTCGAAAGCCCTATGCTCACTCACAGAAGCAACACCAAAGCTTCCAGAACAGCATCCACCACCCTTAACAGTTATTTTACTGGCACAGATTTTGGGCAAGTAGCTGGGGCAATGACAGGAGTCCCAGCCAGGCAGAGGCCTCCCACTGCCCCATCTGCTCGGCTAGAAACCTCTGCCAGTAACCAGGACATAAAATGCAAACAGTTCTGAGTTAAACTATCTTTGCTCTCTTTTTGGACACAGAGGAATATGCCCTAGCCTGTTTCTTCCTCTTCTCTATTTCTTTCTCCTTCCTTAATCCATCATTCCCTCCCTCCTGTCTTTCTTTTTCATCTGCAGCTCCTGCACCTGCCTTCAAGGTTTATTCCTTTCCTGCGGGATTATTTGGAGGTTTGCTTGTGCAGGGCGAACAGCATTTCTGTAATAAAGCCTCAGCCACATTCCATTAGTGTCATTTCCATCTGCAGAAGTGAAGTGTCAGCTAATAAAAGGTAGCACAGACCCCTTGGGCAAGATAAAATGAGAGAGCAAGAGAAGGAAAAAAAAAATCTACTGCCAAAGATGGAGAAATGATAAATATCTTTCCAGAAGCAGAAGCATCTGGAATAGGAATAAGGGAGCACTGGGGGAAGGGGAGGGGGAAGGAAGGAGGGGGGTATATTATCTTTGCTAAGAGAGGTTTGTTTCTGAAAGGTCTCATTAACTCAAAAATCACCTGCTACCCATCTTCTTGGTACACTAAGGGCAGCACCCAGCCTCACCACACTTCTGCAGGGGGGTGTTAATGTGCAATTGTTGTTTGCAAGCAGTAATGGCTGGGGGGCCGTGGGGCAGGGTCCAGTGCCCCGCGTGGCTCTGCCGAGCCTCCTCTCCATCGGGATGAGAGGAGACGGGGTGTCACTGGCCGTGTCTGAGCTGTGAGACCCAAGGGCATGTCTCGGCAGCCAGAGACAAGTTTGTCTGCCTAAGCCGTTCCCTGGCGCCATGTCAGATGTCCAACAGGTCCCCCCTGTCCAGGCGATCCGAGGACAAGCCCCTCGAGCCGCAGCACAGGGTGCATCTCCCCTGCAGCTTAGGGGCACGTTTATGACCCATTTGGTGCCTGTCTGCTCCCATTACACAGAAGGGAGGTGACTGCAAGGCTGCTGTGGCCTCAGTGTTGCCCACTAGTCCTCAGCAGCCCCACATGCCGTGCAGGGAAGCAGGAACATCAGTGGTCTCTCATCTCTCCACAGTGCCCTTCCCTCCGGACAAGGACAGAGAGGCCCAGATACCACACGGGGGAAAATAATAAATAAATCAGGTTTAGTCAGGAACAAGGGCCCATATTATTCCTCCAACTAGAACTCATCTCCCCGATCTCAGGTGATCTTTGTCTGGACTCAGGCTCCAACTCTGGAGAAGTCTCAGCTCTCCGCTGACTTCACCCACGACATTCAAGCTTTCCAGAGCCAGATCACTACTACTCAACTTTGCAAGCAGCTCCCAGCTCCATTAGAGAAACACAACCATAAAAGAGCGTCTCTGATTAGATTTATGCCAATGCAGCAGCTCTTAATGCCATAATCTGTGTAGCTAACACGGGCAAACACGGTCACACAAAAAGGGTGAAGCGTGCCATAGCCCAGGGCTGTCAGGTCTCCAGCTAGGCCACTGAAACTATTGGCAGCTGGCAGAAGACCACAACCTTCAGGTTTTTTACAGTACGCTGAGGAATACAATCAGCCCAGACTAAGCCCAAAGGCCGCGTTCACAAGGTCTTCCCAAGCTGCAGTGTGCAACTCAGCCACAGGCTTTTGTTCTATGATAAAACGTGCATGCATGCATATCGTTTTTCTCAAAGCATTGGCCATACCTTCCTCACTTTTGCCCTCAGAAACAAGGCTGCTGGTTTTTTTGTTCTTAAACCTAACAGCGTTACTCTCAACATTTTGGAACGCAATCACCACAAAACCAAACCACCATATAGGTAAATACAGAAAGTTAATATAATATCTCGAGGTGGCAGTGTTTAAAGACCTCAGGTTTTCTTAGTTGTTCACCTGAGAAACTCACGATAAATTGGGGACTTTCCTTTCGATTTTAAATGGAAATATTATCACCTGGTAGCCACGCTCCTGTCCTCACTGCTTTGACTATATATGGATTTTTTCCTGCATCTGTATCAAAGCATCACCCCTGGGGGCACTGGCAGGGTTTTTAAGTCTGTGACGGATAACCGTGTCCCTCCAATTTCCTGGCTAAAAGCTTCCTAGATTCACCTAGCTCAGCACTCCAGGGAGCCAACTGGATAGCAGTTTGCTTAATAAAAGTTGCCTTTATACAAAGATCTAAATCCTATTTTCTAAGAACTGCCAGGGGATTTTCGGGGTGTAATCCACCTACTGCTGACCCTCCACAGCAAAGAAACTTTTATGTTGCTGGGTGGGATTTTTTCATTTCAGAACAACACAGGCTTTTTCCGGTGGTGCTGGGGGACGGGGATAGGAGAGCACCCAAGGATTGCCACAGCCGGAGGAAAAAGGATGGGCAGTTATTTCCACACCTGCTGCACAGCCAGTTATCAATGACAGCAGGAGAGAGAAGGGATTACTGAGGTGGCTGCAATTCTCTGAAATTTTACTCAGGGAAACGGTTGCCACATTTGGTGTGGAAATCATCTGAATGAACAGAAGCTCTGAAGGAGCTTGGGAAGCCCTTTTTGCTACCTTAGAAACAGACTCTCTTGTGATCCTATCGCTGTGCAGAGCATCCAAGTTGCTCCCAGGCAAGCCCTTGGGACTCCCAGCTGTGCCGAGACACCTCCGTTCTGATGTGAATGTGCCACTGTCTCACCCTCCTGCCACAAGAAACAGTCACCTGGGTAAAAATGAGGCTGGTATGACAGGAATTATTAAAGCTGGGAACAAATATCCATCAATGATTCAAAATATTTGAGGAAGATTTGCTCATCTCTAGGACCCAGAAAACTGTACTGTATAAGGCTCCTTTTCTCAAGAAGAAATTCACAATGGGCCTTTAAGCCTCTGAAACATATGCAATGGATTATTAACAAATGTGAGTGGAAGGGTAGCTCAGCTTAATGTCACCCTTATATATACACAGGCTTCCATCCTTTCTTCACAGAAAGATTATCCTCCCCACAGACAGATGCTGGAAGTCATCCAAGAATTTAAGAACATTCTTTCATTCACAGGTGTTTTTGGAGCTTACAACAGCAGTGTTTATTCTAGAAGATGATGAGGGAGAGAATTGCCTTGGCCCTTCAATCAGCTTTTGCCCATTTCACATCAGATTGCAATCTGACAATACTCAGTCCAAACTGGAACACTCTAATACAAACAGAAATGACTCCAGCAGCCAGAAGAAACACTAATGACACAAATTAAGTGGAAAGACACTAAAGCACGCAGTGCACATCAAGCACTTGTCCTGGTGGACAAGTTGAACATGAGCCAGCAATGTGCCCCCATGGCAAAGCAGGCCCACAGTGCCATAAGGTGTGCTGAGCAGAGGGTTGCCAGCAGGTCAAGGAAGATGTGGTTGCTCCGTTCTACTCATCACTGGTGAGACACATCTGTCCAGTCCTCTGGCGAGTCCTCTGTCCAGTGTGGGGCTCCCCAGAGCAAGAGAGACATGGACAATTTGTAGAGTCCAACAAAGGGCCATAAAGATGAGTAAGGGATTGGAGCGTTGGATGTACAAGGAAAGGCTGGGAGAACTGGGATTTTTTCACCTGGAGTAGAGAACATTCAGGGAGACCTTATCGATGTGTATCAATAATACCTGATAGAGAAAGTAAAGGCAACAGGGCCAAACTCTTCTCAGTGGTGCCCAGAGTCAGGACAAGAGGCAAAGGGCACAAACCAAAATACAATAAACAAGCACCTGCTGTGGCTCTTGCCTCCTTCCAAAGCAATATCCCATGCAGCAGCAGAGACTCTCTCTTGATCATGGCACTGACACTGGAAATATCAGTGCCTAATTCCCATCTCCATTTCTCACCGAGGTGTTTCTCTGGGGCCAGAGATAGGGATGAGAAGGTCCCTGTTCTCCTTGCTCAGAGGTCCAGGGCATGAGGCTGAATTCACCGGCAAAGCTTCAGCAACAGCAGACAGAGAGGGAGAATATTTGAAAACCCATTTAGCTGCTGACAGCAGTCTAACAAAGGATCATTACAAAGACATGCAGAGGCTGTGACAGGGATGCAGTGAAGTTAATCTGGGACTGAGAGTCTTTAGTTACAACAGCAGGATAGAGAATACATAGGAGGAAAGAAATTATGACCTGACTGAGTGATATCAATTCTGCAGGGACTGAGGAGGGAAAAGAAACTACAAAGCTACTTAAAACTATATCAAATACACAGAACAAGGGCCATGAACTTAAAGATGTGGAAAGGTTGTGCCACAACGGAGCAGAGGTGGAAATCAAGAGAAGCAAAAATAAAACAAGTGCAATAGAGAGAGCAGTAAGAGTGAGCAAGACAAGAATATTGACAAGTCAAAAACATTGATCCTGTGCTTCTTTAGCCAATAAGATTGGAAACAGTGCACCAGCTGGGCTCTGGGGAGGATGGAGAAAGTTCAGACAGACCATCCACTGTCCCCTCTTCTCCAGAGAAAGGCTGGGGATTGCTCACACATGTGATGTTACATTGATAGCTATTGCTGCAAGGTGTAGATGTTTGACACCTTACTGCATGTAGCACAAAAGAGGGGAAAGTGAGTCACACCAGGGAAGAACCAGATTTTTAACATCTAGAGGCAACCTTAAAGTATTCACACAACAATGAGTCACATGCAGATTGTGCAATGACTCTGCAAACAAATACATGATCACAGAATGGTAGGGTTGGAAGAGACCTCTGGAGATCATCTAGTCCAACCCCCCTGTCAGAACAGGGTCACATACAGCAGGTGATTGTTACTGTCTTATTGTTTTTTCAGTGGCAAAGAAAGAGGATCTGTGCCACTAGTTTTTTTTATCCTCATTTATTTAGCCCCAGCAGAGCCCCACTCAGCCTGAGACTCCGATACACCTCAACACCTCTGGCAGCCCATGTCTCCCAAGTGAGTATCAACATCAAAGAAAGAGAAGGGAGAAAAAACCCACAGGATTTTCTGCTCCGGGACAACTGGATTGTCTTAAAGCCAGCATTGAGAAAATGACATAAACTGCCTTTTCTGGCCCAAGAGGTGACCTCCTCTCTCCTCTACATTTATTTCATTAGATCTAAGTTACTCCTGTTGCGAAGACATTTGAAAGCAAATTGCCAAAGAGCTTCAACCACTACACCCAGCTACTGGTTCCCCAACAGGACCCAGTAGCCAGTCTGATTCTCACCAAGACATGATTTGTAGGCACAACATCCTAACCAAGATGCAGCGAGAGGGAGAGGCAGCACATAAGCCAGGAAATGTTTCACACAAAAACCTCAGCAAGACTTAGTAGAGTCAGTGTTTTTCATTCAGAGGTAATTTCCATATTCATTTGGACACAAAAATACCGAGGTACAGGAAGCAGCAATTAGAGGGTGTAAGCACGGGGTGAGAACACGTGTGTCTGATATCATCCCGCATCAGTGACTTCGACAGAACAAAGCTTTGGGGAGCGTTTTAGCCACAGATGGAGGAAATACTGCCCCAATGAATCACAATGCTGTGAAAATTAATTAGCTACTGTTAAGTCAGCTATAAGTATACAAAGCTCCATGCACAGCCCACCTTTTAGCTTTATTACAGAAACACAACATAATCTGCCACCTCAATCTTCCCAGACCAAGGCCAGGACCGAAATAGCAGGGCCTCTGGCTGTGGAGAGTGTGCTGCAGTCGTAAATGTGCACAGGGAGGCTGCCGCAGCCGAGAACTGAGATGAACGACTCCAGCAGCCTGGTCAGAGGGATCCCTGCTTCCAGAGAAAGTTTTTGACTGGGAGATAGGTGCAATGGCAGGGCTGTGAGGGCAAGAGGCATCCAGGGTGCAAGAGGGAGAAAAAGATGAATTTAGGGATAAACAGACTGTATAATTTCAGGAGAGCCAAAGAAGTCAGAAGCACCGTACCTGCAGGTCAGACCCAGACAACAGTAACGAAGCTGCAGACTAGCTTAGTCTTGTAGGTGCCATAGGCTGGAGCTGAGGCACGTTCACAGACTTGAACAGGACATCAAAGGACACTGAGAACTTGGCTCCAGACCTTTTCACCTGAGGGAAGAGGGATATCTCTCTTGCCTGTGACAGTAGATTAAATGCTATAGTTTAGAGCTTGACTATGGAATTGTCTCCACTTCAGAAGAGACGGACCTGACAGTCCTTCTGATTGGTACTGCTTTGGGTGGGGATCAGCTGTCTGTTCCCAGCCACTGGCAGCCTGGACGGCTGGATAACGGGACGCGGGGTCATTCACTGTTGGGTAACATGTGGATGTCGATCTACATGCATCAGGAGTCTTTCAGACTGACGGTGTGTGATTACTGGATCCAGATTGGGGTCTCCAAACTTCCAGCTTTTGGAAGCACTGAAGGCATCTAGCTGAAAAGTCTTTTTAAAGCTTCCTAGGCAGGTAAAGATGGGCTTCAGGAACAGCAGTCTGCTTGCATTCCTGCAAGGAATACCCTGCCCCCCTCCTTCTTCCCTTGCTGTCTGAGATTTTTAGCTAGCTCTGTGCACCCTTCATCGGGAGGCAGCCGTCCGGCTCCGTACTACACCAGCGTGTAAATATGCTGACATGCAAAGGGCATGTTTCCCCGCTTGCGGGAAACATGCTGCGTAATGAAAGAGCCTCCCAGCAGGAGGAACAGAACTTGCGTGCCAATTACCTTGGCACGCACCATGGGATCAAATGGGGCAAGAGCATAGCGGTAGCTACAGCAAAGCTGAGCTTTCCTGCCAGGCTCTGCACTCAGCTTAATGCTGCTTTGTAATGAAGTCATTTTGGCCTGCAAGACACGCAAGCAGATGGGCTGTCATTCAGGGGCTACCGCCTGCACCGTCCGTTCCTTGGGGTTTGGACTTATTAAGGTCGGTGTTTTACAAACACAATCAAGGAAGCAAGCTTGAGAGATATTATGACAGCAATAAAAGTGTGTCCTGCTTCATCAGCACTTTTGAAAAATTAGTTTAAATGTCCTCAGTGGCAAACGGCATTTAGTGCCGCTCAGTGCAGGAGAGGGAGGCAGGAAAAAAGAGACTACACAGGATTTTTAAAAACAAAACTCAAAGCGAGTTTGGCACAATGAGTAAATCACAAGCAACTGTCTCCCTACAGTGCCCCGCTGCATGAATTTCCTTCCTGATGTAAATCAGTGCCATATCTAGCCAAATACAAAAGCTGTGCCAGCTCTTGCTGCACAGTTTACCTTACTCCAAGATGATAGCAGAACTGGCATCTCCATCTCTTCAGACACCTTACACTGCACCATGAAGCCACACCATAGTTTTGTTGCTTATAACGCCACCAAAGCCACCCACCAGGTTCTACAGTACCCAATATCATTGTATCTTCATTCTTATTTCACATCTTCTTTCCCCGCGCTGCCATGGGGACTTGAGAGCAAACTCCACAGTGAAACTTAAAAATCAATTACAATTATAGAACCTCATTTTCACTCCTTCCAAAATATTTTTTTACTAGATAGACATTCAAATTTTCCTCCAAAATGACTTTTCTCTTCCTTTCTTCTTTTAAACAAAACTATATCAGATGATTTTCGAGTTTGTGAAAGGGTCTGAGGAAGGAGGGAGGAACAATATGCGTTCTCAGAACTTTTCTTAAAAATAGCCAGACAAATAAATAATAAACTAAATAGCATCATTCAGTGAAAAAAATGCCTCAAGGCTTAAAAATGGGCAGCATGGCCCAAAAATACTAGTTTGATTTTGCTGAGAAAAAGGGCAACTGAAGCAAAAAGAAAATAATACTGCATCAGCTCTCCAGAGCATCCTTCCACAGCGACTGATCCAGTTCCCTCCTTGCAGGGAGGAGAAATCACACCCCCATATTGACCTTGCTGCACACTGTCCCTGCCAACCCTTATAAGTTCATGGTCTGCTGTCCCTGGGCTGCCGCTGGGCCAATTTGCATGAGGAAAACTGTAAATGTCACACCGAAACACACACAGTGGTATTCTCCCAAAGCAAATAAAGCTTAGGACCAGTAAGCAGAGAAAATTACACCCACAAAGCAGTTGTAAATCAGGCCCATTCCAGGCCCTTCGCAAGTTTTGTTGCCTCACAAGTATTTGGCAGATTCAAAGCTTTCCTTTAAACAAAAGCTAGCGTTTTCATACTTTCCCACCATGAAGTTAAAACCCTTATGGTACAAAGGGTGCTGTCACCCTGATAACACAGGACAAGGGACACCTCCGTCTCGAGGTGGAAATTATAAGGTTCCCTCTTCCTGCCTATGGCAGTAAAAGGCTGGAAAGCCCACACGCTTCATTAAACATCAGCAGTTTGACTGGGAGACCAGACACACCTTCACCCCAGAGGGTTGGAGGCATTTAACTGGGATGCTGAAATTAGAAATAGTAACTAGTGACCCTGCACCCTCACTAGGGCAGAGAGATGTCTCCAAAGGATGATTCACTCCACGGAGGTCTCAACCCTGCGCAGGTGCCTTTCACACTCCAGACTGAAAGGGGGGGTTGTTTGGAAGCTAACATTGATGCTTCAGGACAAAGTCTGGTGGGCTGAACCTGGGGTTTGAGACATCGGCTTTTGATGTGAAGTTCCCAAGTAGTGGGGAATCTCTCCTGTCCGTAGGGAGCAGCAGCTAATGACTCCTCCAAATTTTACCTCCTTCTATGGGAACTAAACAGAATTTGTCTACATACAGTTCCATTGCTGGTGAGGGACCAGCAAACTCTCCACGGCTGCATCAGCCCCATAAGTAAATAAAAAAGAATGCAAATAAAAAATTTCCATTAATTGGCACAAGTCACCTAGCCCACACTGCACCAGCAGAGCACACCGTCTTTCTGATTGAGTACTTCCTTTCCTCTCAGGCTTCCCTAATATGTTTTCAAAGACTGAAACTCTCTCACTGTGTCTCAGGTAATGGAGAGTAAGATGGGAAAAACGTATATCAATGCCTTGTGACCAGTCTCTCAAGGCTGCGCACAGTCAGCCACAAAGAAAGAGGGTGTTTAATAAGACCCTGGCAAGGGTCAAAACTGCCTTGTGATAAATCATTCGTTCACCTGCTTCCTGAAAGTTGTTCTTCCAGACCAGTGATGCTCTGGGTGAGGTTTACAGTGGATATTTTTCCCCTCTCAGTGCAAGATCACCTAGCTCTGGCAGACACATCCTATGATCCCTCCAGCAGCAGAGGCAGAGCTAATGAGGTGGCTGCATTGCAGACTTCAGCCTGGTGGCCTCAGGAACAGGCTAGGACAGTGAAAGGACAAGCTGCCGTGGGGCACGATGGGCCTACCCCATCCCTCATACCAGAGGAAAGACTTCTTTCTCTCTATGCGTCTGAGCAAGCCCAGGATGCTAATCAGCTTCTCCTCTCCCCAATTTCTTCATTAGTTCCTTCCCTCCAAAAAAAATCTCTTTACTTCTTTCGTACCAGCTTTCCTTACACTGTTGTCCCAAGGCTCGGTGTGTACCTAAGCTAAAAGTTCCTGAGAGCATATAAAGGCACAGGATTACATTTAAGCATTTAAGCACCTGACATTGTCATCAAGATGCTCCACTTTATGTAAAGGTACAGTGCTGGATAAGTGATTATGCAAAACCAGCCCCAAACCGGACAAACTCTAGCTCATATTATCACAGTGCCATTCCGGTAATGTTGAGTGATGCTCAAAATTTATGGCTTTCCCCTCCACAGGATTCTCATTTCCAAGCTAAAGGAACAACCCTGACAATAGGAGAGTGAATTTCAGTGTGAGTGGGAAAAGAAGTAAATAAGAGAGAAACAGGTGTGTGTGGCCTGAAAGCTGCTCTCCAATCCTCCAAGCTCCTTTCCAGTGTGCCTGATGTTCCCAAAAGTTTATCTAAGGAAATAAACCCAGAGAACAAGGAATCTGTTCTACTTTATCAGAACTTCCCAATGTATAAATCTTGGCACAAACACCCTTCATAGGGCTACTGTACTGCCTTCAGCGACCAGCAACCTCCTTGCGTCTCTGGAGACATTCAGCTGCACCAAGGCTCTTCCAGTACACGTGCCCCAGCCAAGGAAAAAGAGTTTCCCTGTGTCCCTCCTCTCCCTCACCCTCAGATGCTGCACAAGCAGTAGTTTGGCCCTGAAGGTGCTGCTGTGAGGAAGGAGTTTAGGCAATAAAAGACTGATTCAGCAGCTTGGCACCTCACGCGGAAGCACTGGGCAAACATGGCCCGTTTTTGTTGGGAGAGAGAAGACTCAGAGGTGACTGAGTCACATAACTCAAAAGAGAATTCATGAGATGGTATGAAACTATTTAAGGCCGTGTCAAATGTGGGAAGCAGGTGGCATAAATGAAAAAGCTCTGGAAAGGTCAAGCCTTAGAGGAACTGAGCGAGAATCTCCTCGTGCAGGGGAGAACTGATTTCAAATAACCTCTTGCCAGAGGAAGCCAGGGAAGAAAAATCAAGTAAATAGCTTTGAAGGAATTGGAGGATAGAATTCATCTCATTTTAAGCATCAAAAAATAAAGTATGTAACCTAGGTTTGTCATCCAGACTCCTTCAACAGTAGAAAGAGAGAAAGACACATTAGAGGGCAAGTAATCCTGGCTACCTGTGAAAGCACCTGTTAGCCTGGATCCAGGAACTGACTCAAACGTGCTCAGAAAGCTGAAGTTAGGTGAGGAAAATCCCAACCTTAATCACTGTGGAGCTCCCGAGGAGGTGACAAACATTTGCCAACATGAATTTAATGAGGTGTCTCCTTGGAGCGGCACCCCACCAACAGGCTGCAAGAGAGACTAAGCGGATGTGAGGCTGGCCACATGCCAACAGCAGCTAGCCAGCAAAACAGCAAAAACAAAAAAAAAACCAACACCCCAAGATGATCTTTATTAGCCTTTGAATACCTGGGGTTTTTATTGAAAAAAGATGGAAAAATACAAGGAAAGATTACGAATGCTAATGCAATAAATGAAGAAAATACATTATCTTTGATTCCTCTTTGCCTGGATCTATAGTAATTTCAGAAGGAGCGATTTGGTTATGAGATAAATTTCATTTATTCCTGATAAAAGAACATTGCTACATTTTTTGACAAGTGTTCTTCAATATGCCACCTGGGTAGTTCTAGTAACAGATAATAAAAATGAAATATGATAGGATTCCTAAGGTCCCAGCAGTTAACAGGGGAAACCATTTCATAGCTCTTTCTTAGGAAGTACCTAGATTTCCTAGAAATAACAAGAAAGTTTTAATCATCCCCTTTGCAAAGTGTGTGGGGTAAGTTTTGAGGATGTGGCTTTATTCCTCTCTTAGCTGTAGATGTTACTTAAGAAACAGCTAAGTAAAATCAGAAGCATATAGCTGGATGAAGGCAAACTGCCTCTAGAGCTAAGAAGCAGTGGAAAGCGATGGTGTAGGGGATCGCAGAAGGAAAGACAAGGATGAGTTTTATTGTGAGCACCAAGCGCTCAGCAGTTGCAGAAAGGAAAAGCATATCACCATCATGGTCCGGAGTCAGTGAGAAGAAATTCTCTCTCTACTTTGCCGCTAGACAGCACCACACTGGGAGCAAAGGGTAAAGTATTTTCAGGCTCTGCCTTATCCTACGAATTTGTCGTTGCTGGAAAGTAGTTTTACTGAACTGTTCTGGGTCTAGTTCTTATCTTAGCTATACAGACACAAATGTGGCATTAGCTTTCTGTGACCCATGGACTGAGTCTGGCCATAGACCCATGCTGTTCCAAATGCAGCCTGGTCTTGCACAGCCCAAATTCCCTGTTAGATCTCCATAGATTTGCGTTTGCACAATGCCTTTTATGGAATGCCCTGAAAGCTGGCGGTGAAGAAGCAACATACATAAGGTGCTTAACTAAACCATCCCTCTATGTATCAACTTTAGATACCTAGGCATCAAGTGAATAAAATGCATTACAAATCTGCTATTTCTTCTCCTCGGCCAGGTTCTGTTGGCCTTTGTCTTTCATATTAGTTTCTCCTTTCTTTTCAAACATATTTCCACCATCCTAACAGAGCTTCTCCACACTATACCCCAGTATAATCAGACTGCAAAGGAGCCAGGAGGAACCTCTCTTTGCTGTTGTGTGCAGCCAACAGAATAGAAAGGCTGTGGAAAGTGGTGGTGATTATACAATAGATAAATCATGGGGAGAATATTTTCTCTCCTCCCTTTGCACAGATCCCATACATCACCATGACTCAGTGCAGTTCTCCCAGTGGGGACAAATTCCAGCTTCTAATACACTTTCCATCTGATTCCTCCGTGATAACAGACGGGTCGCTGTCCTGAGATATTGCATTTTGATAGTAATATAGTAAACACCTCTGTGTTTCAGAACAATTTGGTTTGGGGACCCAGTACTAATCCCATTTCAGTGGTTTGAGTTGTGCATTTTACCACTGATAAGAGAAAACCCCTCCAGTCCCATGGCTATCCTTTTGCCTGCCCTCTCCTCTAGTTTTTCTGATTGTTTCAGTCTTCCTAGATGTGATAAATCATGTAAATTTAATTTAGAGATTACACCCCTGGCTTTGAAGGCAGACAAGGTTAGCTCTCTGCTTGTAGCCCATAGCCTGCTAATCTTATAAAATTCCTTCATTCCCACTTGGCTGGAACTGTCGTTGAGGAGTGGGGGGAGAGCAATATCTATTCTACAAAATGTTTGGGACTTTTGTTGGACACTTGCGGATGGCATCCTGGCCACCATCCAAACTCTCGTACTGCTGTTTAAGGACAAATGCTGTAATCCTGAAGATTTTCATAAGCTCACTATCTTGCAAACTTTGTCTTAGCACTACAAAGCTGGTGCTTCCATTTCCAAACTCTTTCTATTCTTTCCCATCAGTTACAAATATCTCTCTGCTATAACATTTTTCCAAAGACTAAGCAGTTCCCAAGTCCATTGCATGTTTGTATGTGGTTGTTGCTGCCCCCTTTCTGTAAAACTGGGGGCAAATACTCCTTCATGAAAGCACTAGCAGATCTGCAGAGGAGATGAATAAAATGGGGGAATTCCTGCTATCTGCAAGAAAGTGCTGTTTCTTGCCTGTAAGGAGAGCCTTTGGCCCCAAGCTGAGGGTTACAAACAGTGACCAAGCACATTACCCATGCAATCTTTCCTTTATCTATAAATTCCCTTTCAAGGAAACATGTAGCACCAGCAGGGGATTAAAACCCGTTGTTTCATGGGCATCCCAGGTGGTTGTTTTTCATCTCCTTTCCTAATATTTCCTTTAGGCTTGGATAGTTTTTATTGGTTTTTTTCTCTTTGCTCTTTCCCACGCCTGAACAGTTCTTGGCTTTGGCAGGCACAGGAACAGCAGTTTTATGACATGGATTTTTTAATGTATCAAAACATGTTCTTTTGATTCATTTTTTAAAAAGCAAACTCTGCTCATTCAAGGTTAATAACTTCCCCACTTCAGCTGAATGTAAGAAAGTTCCAGATGTTGCTGAGAATTTTTAAACAAAACTCTCATCTTCAGAAATCAGCAGGGCAAAACCAGCAGCCTCTCAGATACCCTCTAAACCAAAAGAAATTGCTGGACCCTCTGAGAGGTGGCCCAGAGTGTAATTTAATGCTGACAGTTTGGCATATTTGATAGAATTTTATGTAAAGTTATGACAGCTGTATGAGCTCAATAGCATCTGCCCAGACAGTTCATATTAGTAGGTGTCTACAGCTTTGAGTATCATGCATACAGGAAATGTGCGGAAACCAAAACCTGACCCCAGACAACAAGCACGTAACATTCTCCTTACTTAGCAAGTCAGCATGTGCTCTTTGCTGGGTGTTCATCTGAGGTGGCCCTTATGAAAAAACACAAGGGAGGGAGGGAACCATCACTTCAGGACTCCTCCTGACTATCCAGGACTCCTCCAGATATTGCGCCAGGGCAGTGCTCATTGCTGCTTTGCCAGGACATCAGAGGAACAAAGTGATTTGCAAGTAATTCACATGTTCACTTTGATCTTTCACAGAAACTGAGTAATGTCACTGGATTTTAGTCCACATTTTTAATGCACTGGAGTTAGGCATCTCAGCTTGTTTCAAGCTTTACACACAAGAAGCTAAAAATTATTTTCTTCTTTATTTTTTTCCCTTCAATTCAATGAAGAAAATGTTGATCGAGCAAAAAACATTTTGTTTTACCATTTCCAAAGTGGATTTCCCCGAGATCTACGTATATACTTTCATAGGTATTATGACTTTTTAAGAAGGATTTGAATCTGAAAGGAAGGAGACTTACCAGACAGGACTGGAGGGAGCATCCCAGGGATGGGAGAAGGCTGTGATCGGTGACAGTAGAGAAGTCAAATTTTGCACCATGGTAGAGATCAGAAGAGCACACAAGGAACCCGGGTCAACGGCATCAGTAAGAGTAGAAGGCTGGAGTGCCTAGAAAGCAAGAGGAGGACATTTTTATTTAAATAACCACACAGCAGATTCACAGGTACAAGCCAAGGTCTCAGCTGAGCAAGTAAACTGGCACCTTCATGTATTTTTAGCCCAGCTTCCTGGTGAAGCCAGTGGCTGAGCACATGTAGATTAGTAATCCCTCTTAAATTCTTCTGGATAATTTAAACCACGTGTGAAAAGGGGAGAAGTGTCTCAAAGATACCCAAATCTGACTTGTCCAACTAGAACTGGAGGCCAGGGAGAAGAAAGACTTTATTAATACTTGCACTGAGAAGTAGAGTGCAGGTTCAGTCCTGATTAGAGACACAAGAATCTGCAACAACAAAGAGGGGCTGAATCCATACATCAAGCTTAGTCAGAGTTTTAAACCAAGCCCAGGACACCAATCATAAAAACATTTAGGTTGGAAAACACCTTTAAGATCATTGAGTCCAACCGCTAACCTAACACTGCTGAGTCCACCACTAAACCATGTCCCTAAATGCCACATCTATATGCCTTTTAAATACCTCCAGGGATGGTGACTCAATCACTTCTCTGGGCAACCAATGCATCAGAAAGACAGCTCCTAGCATCTTCTCACTGCACAGTGCACATCACTACTGATCCAGATGCTCTCTGAGCCAGGCTAATCCCCAATTTGTTTCAGAAAAGTTCCATGGGTGTTGTAGGTCATTTACTTATAAGGGAAGGTTGATGCAAAAAACCCAAAGCCAACAGAGACTGGACAGACAGCAGTGCATTACTAGCCAAGCATGCTGAGAAATAAACATGACAATTTTTATCACAGTACATCGCAATTTTTCGTGGTAGTGCTCAGCACTAAGTCAGTTGTACGGCAAAATTGTTCTCAGCCTCTGCTTTCTTTACCCAAAGCAGCTGAACTCTCACAGAATCCTTTGGAAAACCACTCAGCTTTGCAGCTATCACTGCTTCCTCTGTCTCCATCCTCCTCCCTTTTACCAGGGAGGAAAATAAGAGCTTTGCTGTCTGGGGACAGCTTAACCAGAGCATACAGCTTATTCAAGTTGTATTCTTTTCCCTTAACTTTACACTCAGCTCATCAGCAACTGGATATGATGCCACAACTGAAAAGTGGTAGCAAACCATAAGGAGAGTGACAGGACTAGGAAAGTCACCATGCCCTGGGCTCCAGGAGGGCTCACAGGGGACCCCAGAATTCAGTCAAGATGCCACCTTTGTTGTGCAAGGAAGATACCCTCTTTTCTCCTAACCCCTGAGTCTTTTTTTGACAGCTTCAGTGTCAAAAGAAGCAGAGAAATATTTAGAATCTAACCAAACCAGCCTCTCTGCAAAACATCACGTTTACTAATACAGCAAATGATAGACTTCAGAGGACAACGCAAAAGAGAAGATCTCTATACAGAAAATACCAGAAAACTGTGAAACCATCCTTTAAAAAAATATTGAACAAAAGAAAATGAATCACATTAAACTGCCATAAATTACTTTTAGATCCCTTACAGAGAGGCTACCATGACCTCAGCACTGAATATATCCACGAACCTGAAAGTAGTGTTAATGACTGCATATTACCCAGCCACGCTGAATTTAGAAGGGTTGCTTGCACAGGATCATACAGGAAGAAGGGGAAAAGCATAAGCAGAAAACAAACTCCTTGCCTAAAAGGCACTTCATATAGAAATATCATCTTGAAGTTAACCCATGTTAATTTTTAATGCGGAATTTTAAATAGAGTGATGATTTTAAAAAAATCTGGCATAAGTCTGCCTCTTGCCAGTTCAGCGTTTAGAGACTTTTCACCTATAGAAAAGTCCTATTTTGAGTAACAGCCCTGACAGCAATGAAGCTGAATAAGGATAAATTTAAATTAGTCAGAAAACCATCATGCTTAGATGAGAACAAGGTCCTCCCAGGGGGTGGTGTTTAAACTGCCTCTGAGATTTCTGAAGGAAGAACGCTGCTCTGCATTGCTCTTTATAGGAAAGTCAATAGCCTGAAGAAAGATAGATTATTGTTCATAACATCTATAAGAGCTTCTATCAAAAAGTATCATATTGACAGGGCATTTGAGGTTAAGCTCCTGATATTAGTTTCCCCTCTAGCCTATTTCCAATTGCTGGGAAAGCTGGATGAAGAACAGAGGTGTCCGTGTGAATGCATGAAAGTCGCAGAGCAAAAGAAAAGGAGTAGCACTTTCTCCTGTGCCTGGAAACCACTCAGCCTTACAAGAAACAGCCTCAGCCAGACTCCTACATACAGCCACGACTTGTCCACTTCCTATCTGATGGGAACAGAGCCCGTTTTAGGGTAAAGCCCCCAGAAGTCAAGATCACTTTAAAGTTGGGTGTCTGATGTTTCACAGCACCCAGCAAGGACAGTGGTACCATCCCTTCATGCCCTTCCCAAGAGCTCCCTGGGACCTTTAATTCCCCAAGAAGGAGGCACCAGCAGCTTCATTTTAGCAATGCCATGAACAAGTCCTCAACCAGCACAGCAGTTTCAAGTAGTACTTCAGAGCCTAGAGCCCTCCTGGGAATGGAGGGCAGCCTCTCTCAGAGGCAGAATGGTGCAAAGAGCCAGAAGGATGCTTGGTACAACAGCAGCTAGCACATAGTGAATAAGGAAAGGCAAGAGGGCTACGTAAAAAATAGCTCGCCTTCTTAATTTCGATTATATTTTTACACCCAAACTTGATGAATTTAATTATTTGTCCTGTTATAGAAAGACGTGCTGTCTAGGTAGAAGATTCCTGAAGAAGAACTTGTACCGATAAGAGGGTCAAATGTATATGAGTTTATTTAGAAACCAGTAAAAATTATCATCCTCATAAGTTTTGTAGCCTAAGTAAATAACACCACCACTACCCAAGACACAAAACCTCTGCTGCATACAAATATTTAACCAACCCAACCCATAATTCTTATAACAGATTAAAGTACTTATTTTGTCAGAAACAATTTCCTCAATTTCTACCCTCAAAACACTAGTGCAAGGAATCAGTGTTTAAAGTGCCTGTAAACATTTTGATGGGGAAACCAAGTTGCAATAGGACTGAGGGACATTCCTCAGTGAAGGAGCTATTTTTTCTATTTTACAGCTAGGGATGCTAGGCACGGAAGAATAGTGAAATGCTCATCATCACATCTGGCGTCGGTGTGCCCCCTTTCTTCCTCTCTAGCAGACCATAGAAAGGAGACAGGAAAACTCTTCCCAGGCAGGCTGTACCCCTGGATAGGTGCAGAATCAGCGAGGCAGAGATATGATGCACTGAGCACAACCAGAAGTCCCGCAGGAGAGCGGGGGACTCCTCCTGGCCCCTGAAAGCGGGACAGTTGCCAAGAGCTGTCAGGGACAAAACTCTACATATGGTATCACACAAAAAAAAATGTGCACAGGGCAATAAACACATCGTGTTCGTTACCCTGGAACACCCTTGAGACACAGCATTTCAGGAGGAACAAGTCCTGTTTCTACTTTGCATGTTGGATAACTTGGGAACGGTTTGAGAATATAATTATCTGGAACCTGACTCTTCCGTGACACTCCATGTGTGACATTAGCCTCCCAGCCAGGGCACCACTTCTACTCATGCCAAGTAACGCGCAAGTATTTTCATTTAAATATAATGTGCATTTTTTTAAAATAATAATAATAAAAAATTGTTTCAATTTTTTTTCACCCTTTTTTTTTAAAAAAAAAAAAACACTATACCATCAAAATCTCTGAGTGGAACGGGCTCTCCTTTTATTAGGAATAAAATTCTTTGTGTAGATATGAATTTAACTCAGCGAGAGTGGAATTAGGCCTCAGTTCAATGTCTGAAAGGAATTTTGGGAAATTACAGGATAATTGCAATTCACCTGTAATTCCAATTAAAGGACTGGGGCGAGGCGAGTGGGTTTTGGGGTGTTTTGTTTTTTTTTTTAAACAACATGAATCATACTAAGGGGATCTGAAACCAACCTAAATTCCCCTCAGGTCCTCAAGCCCAGTGTTTCCTACTAGCCAAACACAGCTATAGTAAATAGGGCTATTCAATGCCATTCTGGGGACCACTAGGCTAACAGAGGTAACTGGAGCCTAAATCAGATTAATAGATCCTAATGTCTGCACCCCATTAATCCCAGCATTTGGATTCCTCTAAAAAAAGCCACCTGTATCTGCGGGCAGTGCATTGCCATGGCCCAGCGTGGAAATGGTTCATGGAAGACCTGAAGCAATGGCAGAGCTCAAAGCACGGTCAAAAGATTTATCACAAAAATTGCCAGCCATCTGACATAGTGGCCTGATGCCACTGGGAAGTAATGATGCAGCAAGGCAGAGGACAGGGGACACCAGGACTCGAGATGGGCAGCAGGAAGCTTAAAGAGCTCCAAGGACAGCGGGGGACCAGGTGAATTGTTCTCTGTTGCCATCATGACTGAAGCATCACAGCCCCCTGCAGCAGCTCCTGTGGGTAGTGCTGGGCTACCACAAGTACATCCAAGTTCTCCTCTCTCTGACAGCACAGGTCAGCCTCTGGGTCTTAGTCCTTATCTTCAAGTTCAATGACACACACTCATGCTACCTAACAGCCTCCTGAAGTGATTGCTGCAGCTGTGGTCAGCAACTCTACATCTCGTGTGTACGGGTAACAATTTTCCTCTGCTCTGCCTCATCGCTATGATATTAGCTCTTATGAGACATATAATCCTCACAAACTTCATTTTCTTCCATTCTAGGAGGAATTTATTTGGCCTGGCCTTTTTCTAGCAAATATTTAGCACCCCGCATGCACATATTTAAAAAGAATTCCTAACAAACCACTCAACTGAAAATTATTTCCCCTGAGGAGGGAATGACAGAACAAACACGTGCCAGATGCGAGTCACACTGTTCACTGCACTCCTGGAAGGCACGCGGATACTGCGATGCTGAGAACAGTGGAGGAATCGAGGTGGGACACAATTACCCATGTTACATTAAATTAATTTTCATTTTGTTTTCCTACCAGGTTCATTGCTGCAAAAACAGAAGGGATGAGGTTTCATGAAAGTGGTTTACAAGGCAAGAGGATGACAGAACAAGGTAAAGAAAACTACTAATACCAGTTTTCTTGTTTATATTCATCTTTGCTTTGTTCCAAAACTTTTGCATACCAACAGCTTTGTATGAGAATTTCTGGTTACTGCGATACAAATATTACTGCTACTCTTTTATATCTCCGTTGTGGGAGTTTAGTTTTAGCTTGTCTCAGACAACATTAACTGCAACCTTTTCATCTAAACAGATTCACTTTGGGAAAGCTATATGCACAAAACTGATTTCTATGTTTCAGTAATGTATCAGTTTCAATGAAAAAAAACACCAGATCTTTTTGGAATTAGTGCTTTGGGGGGGG
>VYZM01023070.1:235624-261940 GCA_013398915.1 Dromas ardeola | reverse complement strand
GGTGCGGTGAGTTTATTATTTTATTTTGGAACATTGACATTTCACTCATTTATATTACTCCCACTTTTCTATTTTCACATGGACGTATCATGAGATCAATTACAAGTAAAACTTTTGTTGAAGATGATCGTTTGGGACAAATCATGAGGTTGGATTAAATTATTGGTTTATTGTAAATCAAAGTTACAATGAAATAAATTCACGCTTGGAAATACTGTTGATTAATTTAGAAACTTGCTTGTAAAAAAAGAAAAGAAACTCCAAAATGACTAATTTTCTACAAGGAAAAATTTAAGACATTCGTTCATAGGAATTTGAGAAAAATAACAAAACGTCAACTCTCCCCATGAAAAAGACATACTGAAATCATCCATCTCTCCCTTGATGCACGACAACAAAGGGGAAAGATGTATGTTAGGGTACTGGTCTGGAATATGGGACATTTCTGTTCAAATTCCCAAATGGACAGAGATTTCTGATTAGACTATGGACTTTTCTGTGTCTCAGTCACTGAAGTTGTGAAACGCAGTAAGAAAGCACACCGTCTATTCCCTGATACAGTTATTATGATAATAAGGTGGCATATAAATTCCTTGGATATATGCCAGTTCTTTCTAGCTGCACTCACCTGCTCCCAACAGCAAAATGTTTACTGATAATAATTACAAACTGAGATTATCAACGATGCCTGGGGGATTTGGATGCCCAAGGGAAATGGCAGCATCGAAGATCTCCGCCTATGGATTTTACTGAAGCTCTGACTGATTGATTTCTCCCCCACCCCAGCAACATTTCAAGTGCATGCATGCAGAACAGCAAGAATATTTACAGAGATAACACCTCCTGTCGGCTAGGCAGAGAATCCCATTGTGCGAGAGACTTTACAAGCAGACAGTAAATAAGAACGTCCACTACAAAAAAAACCCCACATTATTGCAGTTCTAGTACACACCTTTGAGCAGGGACCATTCCCCACCACCGCTATGCAGAAAATTTGCAATTTGGAAACACTTGAAGAGTCACACAAATTCCAACACCTTCCTCTGCAACTATGAAAGTAACTTCTTCCTGCTCCTTTCCAAAAATCAAATGTCAATCAAAATTCTCTACACAGGAAACCACCTTTCTAGATTATCACCTTTCTAGTGCACGATCTTCTCCTTCCCCATCAACAGAATGGTTGATGTTGGTTTTGTAGCTGGTAAATAAATCAGCTGTTGTCAAGCCAGATAAGATTTTCTATCAGGTGGAGGTATGAAGAGTTTTCCAATGAAGAGCAGCAGTTTGGGAGGGACAGAGACTCACAGCACTGTCTTTTGCTAAAATAAAATCTTCCTTGAGGAATAACAGTGTCGAACTAGTGATGCCCAAAGGTCAAGTGGAAAAAAGTTTTGCTGTTGCCTTATGTTTTCATTCTGACGCTTCAGCCCTCCTTCCCCAAACCCAGTGGCTACAGACAGAGTCTAGAAGAAAATTCCTCCTGCCAGAGGTGAAGGAAGGGATGCTGAGAGGGAGAAGGGAACCAGCAGCACATTCCCAGCTGAGACAGAGATTTTTCATTTTTCACATGTGTGGATCCTGGCTCAAATCTTCAGCAATAGCCCACGCTTTCGCTACTTCAGAGACTCGTTTCCTACCAGTCCTGAAAGAAATGAGGGAGCCAGTGCCCTTCAGAATGAGAGGGCTCCAGGTTTATAAACCAATTTGTCCGCAGACAGTTTTCATTGCTTTTCCATCACAGACCCTCCCACTCAAGATGGCCTGGATGCTACATCAGGTGTAGTTAACCCTGTGCCCTCAGCATGGTCACAAACAAGTCACAGAGTTCACGAAAGTCTTTGTCAAAGACATGACAGCCGATGGAGTTTTGTGCTCTGCTCTAAAGCTCTTATGCTTTCACTCTCCTTTTGCACTGTGGCTATTTCAATTTAATGGAGAGGGAAAGAGTTCTCACGTGGTGGAGGATACCTGTTAATCCAATTTTTCTGTTTCCTATTCTTCTGTTATTGCTATAGATTTTGGAAGCTTCTTGCTGCAGTTACACAGTCATCCGATTCTGGAGGCAAGTAAGCCTTCTCCAGGACAGCAAGTCAACAAATAAATCAAGTGCTACTTTGACAAAAGAAGGGGGAGAAGGCTGAAAGGAACTAGGTTACCTACCCCAGCCTTGTCTCCTACTTTGCTTCGCCTCCCTCCAAGCCAGACCCCAGGGAAGGCTTGCGTTCACCATCTCTCCTCTGCTTTTCTTGCAGAACACACAATGGCTGCTAAAAAAGAGAATAAAACCTCCCCTTCTGTGTAGGAGCAATTTGCTTATGCTTCCCAGACTCTCAGAGGGTAGGAGAGGGATGAGATCCTCTCTTTGTTCTTTATTGCTTGGGACATTTGCATAAAAAGAGACTCTTTGTTATTTAAACACTCATCTGCTCTCACTGCATAGTCTCATTTTGAAGTTATAATCCTCCATTAGCTACGTGTCAATCACGCTGCTAGAATGGCCTGGAGGTTAGACTCTGCAGTGCAAGAGCCCAGGTTTGAGGCTCCATATGCATGGGGATGTGCAAGCTTGAAGGTCCTCCTTTTTCAACAAGTGGGCTTGAAGCCTCGGACCAATATTGGTATCACTACTATTGTGCCGAGCTAAGAAGGCTGGTAAGGAGGTAACCAAACCTCTCCATTAGCTCTCAGAGCATTGGGTGGTTGCCCATCCCCAACCAGCTACACTGAATAGCTCCACAGCAAAGTGCACCCAAAGCACCCTGGACACACAGCACAGGACACTGCACCCATGAGTTAGAAGCATGTCTTTCATCACCTCAGTGACCTCGTTCAGACTGGGAACAAGCAAGGTGCATTATTGGTTAGGTCTAAAGATGTCTCCTCCAGCACAAGCAAGAACCACCTCATTTTCCTCACATGTAAACAGGAAGAGGCGCAACTCCTCTGAAGCCAGCAGCATGAAGTCAGTGAGAGACACAAATCAGACCCCCTGAGTGCTCGTGGAAGCGGCAGAAGTTTCAAAATTACTTTTTTAAAACCTTATAAATATTTATTCTGTATTTCATTTCACATACGAACACTAAATAAACTCGGTTTTCAACATACAGCAGAAAGACTCAGACCTGTTGCAAGGACATGAAATGTCTTTGTTATTGGATCCAGGATGCCTTTGTTCAAGTAAGGAAGGAATTGAAAGCTCAATTAAACGCATTAGTAATCACAAGGTAGTTAAATGTCAATTGGTCATTAAAATATAGAGTGCAATAAAACCCTAAATAATTTCTGAATTATAAACGTAAGTGTATGCATCAGAATGAGTGAAGTATTTTCTGTTAAAAGGTGGCAATTTTCTTCTGGGAAACTGCCTCTACTTTATATTTTTCTGTTTTTTCTTTTCATTAGGATTTCTATACCCTTTTGCCAAAACCGTTTTCAGAGTCATAGTTTTGAATTAGTATTATTATATTGTGTTTGGCACATCTTATTTCTGAAAATAAAAACATTTAAAGTAATATTTGTTTTGCTCCAAGTTTTGCTGAAATTTTCACCAGAATCTGGTTCTGCAAATTCAGAATAACATTAGAGTTCTTCATAAAATTTTTGCCCCTCTCTTGACTAGTACTTCTTATACATTTTACAGTATCTAACAATCCCCTTTCTCTAGACCACTGTCAGGATGGAGTTTCAGAGTCATGGACAGCAAAAGCCTCCAGAATGGGGGCTGCAGAAGTATAGAAAGAAAGGGATTTTAATGACTGATGTTTATTTATCAATTGTTTCCTTTCCAATTCTACTACCCATACAGAGGGTGTTTACAGGAAAGGGGAAAAAAACCCAAAAACAACAAACAACCATAAACCTGTTGGCTTTTTAGGTGATTTTTAGGATAGGAGGAAATTGCCAGCCTGGAACTGACCTCTTCTAGCTATCTGCAAGGAAGTGCAACATTTGAAATGCCAGTACAACACAGTCCCAGAACACCCCTTTATCCACGTGTCCCACTTTGTAGAGGACACTTTTCCTCATAAGAGGCGGTGCTTGTCTGTTCTGAGCGTCCCCAGTTACCCCCAGAGAGAGCACTCCATCCCTGGGGGGGGGATTTGAACAAGATGGAGTTGGAGCGATGGTTTAGTAGCATCAGTCCATGAAGAAATCCTGCCCCTCCCCTTCCATTTTTGTACTTTAAATTATGTATAATCTTCTGCTGAGTTTTAGCGAGTTTGCCATTTGTGAGGACTTATCCCCATTTTCAAGTAGGGTATAAATAATAACCTATCAGAAGGGGCTAATAAGGCAAAAGAATGCTTACAGGATTTGACAAAAGCTACGCAACATGTCGTGATTTATGATTCACTGTCAGCTGATCTAACCACTAGTGTTCACTGCCTCTGAAATACCAAACAAACCATAAAATTAAAAATCCCCTATGCCCTACCTTTAGTATACAGAAGAAATCAAAGGATCCCTACAGTGGCTTAATTTCTTACTGATAAAGGATAATGGCTTCTATTCAAAAATTCTTTTTGAAGGAAAAATCCTGTATTTGGTATGAGTAAAAGAAAAAGGAAAAAAAAGGATAACATAGCTGATGTGATTTAGCTAAAAATATACTGACTCATAGAAGGTACAAATTTGGCATTGCTCCTTCAAAAGTTAAGTATTTTTGACCCAGGAACAACAACAACAACAAAAGTCTAAGAACATCTTGATCCCAAAGGTAGTTCTAAATTATTTTGGAATTTAAGAGTCACATAATGGCAGTAAGTTTCCAGTGCTGGGAAGTGTCTAAAATGGAAACCTGAAATATGATTAAATTTCCCTTCACCTGACTCCGGGCAGTCCAGAGACAGTCTTTCTTTTTGACAGCATGGCTCATCCGCTTTTATCAGTCATGCCCCTTTCCATGTTCAATCTGGGCCAGTAATGAAGATGATGTTTCTGCCTTCACACAGTGTTGCTCTGTTTTCCTGCACCTTGCCTCATGCAGGAGACCCATGCAGTGATGCTGGTAGCCAAGCCTACCTAATGTGGGGCTGCAGCTGCTTCTATTCTCGTTACGACAAACCTATGTCCTGGCCTTTACTGACATGAACTGAATATGGGCAGGACTCTCAAGGAACTAGAAATAACCTTTTAAAACACAGAGAACTCTTCACTGGTAGTTTCTTGCATCAAAGGAAACGGAGAATTTTTTCCATGAAAAAAAAAATTAACAAGGTAAATCCAAATCCCTTGTGGAAGGAGGCAATAAATGCAGATCTCCAGCATCCATCTTCTGATGTACAAGTGAAATCAACTACCTTCTGAATCTGCAAATGCCTCTGGCTGCTATATAAGCTCTACCTTCCATGCCACCACTAATTACTGATAGGCAGAGTTTCATTTGAAAACAGTGTCTAACTTAATCTTGGTCCCACATTTGAATAAGGCAGGACTCCTTAATTTCCTGAGCTCTGCTGCTATTCAGGGCTGCTGCACCACTTTGGGCCTTCAGTCTCATGAACCTGCATTGTAGGGGATAGACTTGACGTATCTGAACGACACACAGAAACCTGGCATGAAAAGGCTTCAAAACCGTCAGATCAAGCTGATTTAATTGGAAGGGAAAGGGGGCACCACTAAGTTGAGAAAATTTAGGCGCAGAAGCTCAGTGGTTGACACCACAGTAATAAGGATAAAGCAAGTAGAATGATACAACTGATGTTTCACAGGAGTCATGGAAAGTGCTATTATCTTGCAGATCATGCCCTGGGATAGCCCTTTCACAGCCTTGCTTTATGCATATCTGTGGGATTTAGCATGTACATTTAACTGTTTTAAGAACGGCTTTGCGTTCTCCTGGGAAATTTTCATGCTACCAAAAGTCATTAAAAGAACTACTTGGCACATCCACACATCACAGGATTACACAGCAAAATGCCCATCTGAACTACAGGCAAGGAAAGAAATCTTAGTATATTTTTTTCATCATCATGGGTGCATAAATACCACGCAAATTTGCTCTGAAGAGTAAGTTACACACAGACTTGGCCATTGTCTATTCAAGTTGTACTTCCTCCATCTGAGTTTAGCAGAACTATCACGTTGCCCACTTAACAAGTCTCTAGTTTGCTTGTAAACCAAGGTGTGATTGTGATGTACCTATGATTGAAAAGCAAAACCATAAATCCCCTCCACTGACCAACTCAGCTGAGATGAAATCTAAAACAAGCCAAAATGCAGGCACTCCACAGAGCGCCACAAAGCTAAGGACAGTATTTACCTGCGTACAAAGAATTAATACAGAAACAAATAAAGAAGTCTATTTTAGCTATGCAACGTTGAAATATTAATATTGTTGGCACAGAGAGTACATGAACCTATTATTTTGCAAAGTGTGGCTAAACATAGTGAAGGCAAACATTGAATAAGTAACTAGAAAATCTAGTTCTTTTAACTGGATTTTCTGATGCCTGTAGCCAGACACGCGGCTAGTTTATTCTGTTCTGCTTCTACAGCTGGAACAGATTTTCCATAAACAACCTGTTAGGCAGTTTTTAAGTGCGGGGAAAATGTACTTTAAAAACCTAGATAATTTCATTTCCAACTATGAAGGCCTATCTACTGAGCTGAGAACTAGGGCACATGGTTGGTTTTATCAATGAAAGAGGTTTGACTCTAGGATCTACAGAGAGTAAAATATGGCATAATTGTTCTGAATTAACACCTTACAACGGTAATGTCAAGAGAGTTTGACTAGAGACTCACAATCTAAAGTAGTATGAAGCAGAATAGCTCCACATAACTACCACCACTGGTACTATTTTCTGTGCACATCTTTCTGCCTATATTGCTTGCACATAAAATCTTGCATGAAGAGATCTCTGCAGAGTATCCAAGAAATAAGACATATTTGTCATTCCGTTCCCATGCTGATTGTTAATCTAAATTTCTTTCGAGGAGGGAAAATATCAATTGCAGAACAAGAAAAAGTAGAAAGTCAAATCTCATTATGCAATCAGTGAAAAATGCCTTGATCAATGCAACGGAGCCTTAACAATTGCAGAGATAAATACTTCTTGTCATCTCAGCAAGTGCAAATACTATATGCACTGGGTACAGTGCCCTTGAATTTAAAAAGAATTCATAAAAAGAACTAACACAACAGTGGACACAGCCTATCAGGTTAACAGTGATTCAAGCCATATGCTTTAGATAGCCATTAAAGACTGCATACATCAGACAGTAAGATAACAACGTTGTCTTTCATGTCCTAGACTGCAGGCAAAGGACTGGGATTCAGTTCCCTCTTCTACCTAATGGCATTTTAATTCACACTTCTCAAGAACTTGTCAAACCACCAAGCAAGCCACAAATTCCCCAGGGCTCTTGCTCACCAGATGTGGTATCTGGGCTGCCCAGAACATGCAGGACCTGCCCCACACAGGGTAGAGACAGGCTCTTTCCCTTCCTCAATATTTAAGTATTGTACATGAAGTACAACTGCTGAATGAGTTCTCACCTTCATTGACACACGCAAAACCCCTGCCTAAGACCTCATTGGTAGGGAAGTCTTCTGTGAAGCAATTAAAGCAGGTTTGAACACATTCAGCCAGAGGACAGGACTGAACCGAAATCTCTCAAACCATAGGCAGGGGTACTGTAAGGAAAAAGTGCTTTTTAAAGCAATCTTCCACAACCGCAAAGGTAAGTTCTCAATTAATTACATAATGATCAAAGATGCATTTCAGTTTTTGCCTTTTTTTTTTTCTTACAATGAATAAAAGACCATTTTGTCAAAAGTGGAATTTTGTAAATTTGCGTAAGTCTGTAAGAGTACACAGCTTTTTGGCCACAAGGGTTTGGCATTTGCTTCTACAGAAGAAAGCTCACTATGTGTATATCCAGTTTCATGCATCTATATTTATTTATTTATTGTTGGCTGTTGATCACAGACAATACCCTGCATGGATGGACCTGCAGACTGTCTCTCTGTAGCCACTTTCATGTTCTTACATCAGTAGCAAATATGATGGAGTGGGAAATACCAGGGAATTAATATTCCCTTCACCTGGAAGATGGAGTTCATGGACCATGATCCTGCAACATACTTGTAGGGTCATTTCTGCTGCTCACCCTTAATCAGGCTAGAAGCCCACAAAGCAATGTGGGCTAGTTTTAAGTCTCAGTAAGCAGGACAAAAAGGCCATACGCAATTTTAGGAGGTACAAAGAGGATTCTGTGGCTGCAGCTGTTTGAATGCAGGCCACCTACATCCCTCATTTTCCCTGTGACAGAAAGGTAAATGGAGTTCCTCCCTCCCTCACATGGGGAAATATAAAGGAGAAGATTACAGTTATTACAGCCACCTCTTGTTTGAAACAAAGTTCAAAGGCTTGCCTTCTTTAATCAGTCTTCCAGCAGACTAACAGGGCTGTAAATTTTACTTTCAGGGAACCGAAGCACTAGGGCTAAATCTGAGTTTTTCCCTCTGTTCCCCTCCTCAAAGCAAAGCACAAGTGAAGGAGCTCAGATGAGAAAGTTAAATGAATTGACGACAGAAGCCACACTGCTTTCTCTGAAGAAAGCAAAAGCCAAGAGGTAATAAAACATCTTGGCTCGAATACCATATGCTGGCAAAGCACTTTCAGTAGTCAGATATAATTAATATTCAGCAGTCTCTGGGTATTGTGGTATAGCAAAGTGCCTCTGTCAGGGGAGCCATTTCTGTGGCTGAGGTGAGAAAATAATAGATGTCCGCTTGGCAGAGGTAGCCACAGACATGTTAACTCAGAGCACATAGATCTCCCTGGGTTGTGTCCGGCTGGAGATTATTAACGAGTCCATTAGTGACTCTGTTTACACTGCAATGGAGCAGGGAAGGAGCTTTTAGCAGATGTGTTGCAAGTAACACTTGGAATTAAAGGTTCAAGAAAAAAGCAAAAAAAGAGGTAAAGAAGAAAAGAAACATTCACAAACAATAATAAGAGCAGAGACTTGTCTAAATATATTGTGCTGTTGAACAGCATCTGCGAACATGCAGAGAAATGTTTGGGGAGTTTTTTTTTTGTGTGGGTGTGGGTGTGTGTGGGGGGGGCAGTTTCCCACAGACCCAGTCACAAACAACAAAGAGCTCACAAATGTACAAACAGAATGATAATTTCAGAAGCATTGCTAGCATGAAGCCATCTGAAATGCCTAATTTCTTCCACCATTTTCGTAATAGTCCAGATATAATTTAGTCTGGATTTCTTCCAGTCCAGATTCACTAATGATACCGTGGACTTTAAACGGCCCCTCAAACACCAAGAATAATGGATAGCACAAGACCTCGTCAAAGGGAACAGTTTGCAAACAACCTGGGGATCTGTGTCGAATTTAAGGGCATACAGTTTAAAAAAAAAAAAACAACAAAACACAACACCACAACAAAAACACACAAGAGGAGTGCTTACCTCTACAAACTTTAAGAACTAAATTCATTCTTTAGGTTGTAATGATTTAACTCTACACACCCATTTTATCTCTACTTTTATTATGCACACAAGTGTCCCCCTCCCACAAAAAGCATTTACCTAGCTGTTGAATTCCCAGAATTACAAGGTAATGGCTCATATATGAATGGAGACAGAAGAGAATCAGTGTTTGTTAGTCTCAGATGGGCTGCAGTAGGAACTTGATTAGAAAATAACAACTGTCACACAGTATCTGGCAGAAGTTTGTAACTCAGTGTCTTGCCTCTGGCAGCCAAAGAAGGTGATCTGATCCTACAAAAGCCCCACAACTTTCAGAACTCAACCACCTTCTCCCCCTCTACAGTATCACATCATTACTATAAACTTTGCAGTGTCCCCCTCTGTTCCTTACGATGCCTTTCCATGGTGACAACATGCCAACCTGGCTCGTACCACTGCAAAGCTCCAGGTGTTGGTTCACCCTCTCCCATTTCTGGCTTGATGTTTTGAGCTACAAAACCTGTGCTTTCCAGAGGGTGAACTGTGACGTGTCCTCTCTGGATTCTTGGCCCAGTAGTCGCAAGAGCAAAAGTTACAGTTGCCAGATTGACATTCATCTCTACAGAAGTTCAGCACCCAATTTATTTTGTCCTCTGCACCACTGGTCTGTGCAACCATCCCATAACTTGAGAACTTTAGCCTTGTTCATATTGCACTGGTCTTTTTTTCTTCCTTTCTTTCTTTCTTTTTCTATAAATCAGGTCTTAACCCTGTTATCCCTGAAGGAAATATAAGAAAGCACAGAGTCATGCTCTGCTTTCCTAGAGAAGAAAGACATTTTCTCCATTACTCTCCTCTCAATTTTCAAGCATTGCACAGGAACTGGACCAACATAAACCACCCTTCCATCAGCTCAGGCACATCCCCAGAGGCTGGGATATTAGTAGAGTTAAAGATAGCTATTATCAATAAGAAACTTGTCTCCCTTCCCCCTCACTGTACTCTCAGAGCATCTCTGGAAACAGCTCAGTGCTGCAGAGAGACATGACTTTGGAAAGCAAAATTAATTAGAAGTAGGAGTTTTGTGTTAAGTCAAGGATGGAGAGGAAGGACAGGGAGAGACTGGAGGCAGCTGCAGGATTCTCCCAGGACCACACAGGGGGACATCTGTGCTAGTGCTGCACCCAGGCCCTGCAGCGGTGCCTCTGCAAAGCCCCAGGTGAGTTCCATAACGCAGCAATCCACCTTGCCAAGCCTCCTGCCCAGCAGCTCCCTGCAGCACAGACACGTCTCCAAACAGAAAGATGCGTCCACCACCATGCAAACTAGATCTCACCAAATCCTCTGAACGTTAAATAGCTGAGAGGTAGAGACAGAAAGCTTTTCCTTGCTTATACATTCGCTGAACTACAAGACACCCTGAGAAAGAAAAGGGCTGAACTGCAAGCTTAAGGTGCTGGACTAACACTAGAGTAACCAACACCCTAGAGAAGGATTCCCATCTCTCAAGCCTGGAAGTACCAGGGACACGCAGTGAGACACTTTCTCCACCCCAGCACCACCTGGTCACCACGGAAACTGTTCCACAGAAGCACCCTCGAACGTGACATCATTGGCAACTGCCAGCCTGAAGGTACAACCTTTTCTGTCCTACACACCAGAGGGCTAAACCCATCTGAAGACAGTGAAGGAACAGCTTCAAGCATGTGCAGGGCAATTCTGAAAGGCCCCTTCTGTACCTATTCACGCTGTCTGAGAGGTTGTCGTTGCTACCATTACTCGTACTCGCTATGTAGAGCCACAAGAACCCAGGTAACATCTGTGCAGCTTTGTTACACAGTCCCACCTCCCACAAGGCTTATGCTCTGGCAGCCAGTGAATCTGTGCTACAGTCCCATCATCTGCCGCAGGGCAGAGACACTTCGAAAGGCACCAAAACACCCAAGCTGGCATGCAGCAGTCCTGTTAATGCAGCAGCATGGAGACCAGCGCCAAACTGCTGCAAGATGTCTGACAGCTGCAAAGATCCAAGTAATTTAATTTAAAGCTGTCTACGCTGCAGCACGGATATATCAGGAGAAAGAGTACCATAGGGAAATGTGTGCAGCATTGACACCATCTAGGAGGACACTGAAGGGTGAAGCAGCTCTCCCATTTCTGCACAGGACTGAGCCTCAAACACAGAATTTACACGCTCAGCAAACAACTGAAAAGAGGGCAAAGCATGGGACTGCATGTTGCTGATTTATCTGCAGCCTGCACATTAACAGCATCCTCTCTGGGGTCCTTTTGTCCTACAAGATGGTTCTGGCTCAAACGTAACCTCCGCTTTCCTCCAAACAGAGGAGGAGGGAGGAGCAAAAGGAACCATCCGTGGCCAACCCAGGTTTTTACATACGCAACTAAGACAGGGAAATAAAGCCAATAAAAGCAACCAGTGCTGGCAGCGTGTCAGAGGCAGCATCAAATCTTTGGTGGAAACTCTTTTGCAGTGGACAAAAAGGGATCATGCCAGTGAGAAGCTGTCAGGTCAACACCCTACATCCCTGTTTTAAAGTTGTGGGCGATACTGTGCACCCCCAAGTTATACCAAGAACAGGTATCCAACACGGTAACAGAAGTGAACAAGAGCTCTCTCAATTTGCTCACTAAGGCTCTGTTGCTTGTGAAATCAAACATTGTGATCTAGGATGATGAAGAACAAAACACAAAGCAGAGAGTGTCCCAAAGCCTCTGTAAAGGTGTCTGGGTACTCAGATGCCATGAATGTGCTCTCAATCATGGTAGAAAAAACATGCCTTCAAACATGGGAGTTCAGTAAGGTTACAACGGGAAATTTCAATAAACCTCTCTTCCATATGCACACTCCTATTCCTCTCTGAAATATCTCAGAGCCATAAGTTCAGGACAAGACTGCAATGAGGTATAAAAGAAAAATTTCCATAAACCAGTCACTTTTTACCAGTCCTGCCAAGAGGCCGTATCTACAGCAGTTTCAATCCACGCTTGAGGTTGAACTGACAGAACAACTTCGTCCAAATTCCATTCCATGGAGACAGGCCAGTGTCTTCAAGCACAATATGTGATAGAAGCAGCACTGAGCTGTATGTACTGCTTTGTACAGTCAGGTTCAGCGCATATGAGACCAGGAAGCCAACTTCACTAGCAAGAGCAATACAGCTTATGAACTCTTTTATTCCCCTGTTAGATATATTTCTTGGTTAAGTGGGGTTTTTGTCAATCAGCTTGAAGCTATGTCACTATTTAGCAAAATTTTGCTACAAATGCTAGCATTTATCAGGTAAGGAAATCTGGTATTTCAGTAGCACTGAGGGAGCCCAGCTGCATACCAACATCTCTGTTGAAGTTGATACTTGCCACCATACTGTTTCTTTACCTCCATCACGTGGCACTGTCAGAGGCTGGGCTTTGGGACGCTTGATGCTCCTGAAGAAGTGAGGTAGAAGACAGTACGTCTTCTATACCACAAGCATATTCCCCACCCTGGAAAAATATTGTGTGAAAAAGATAACTTCTGCCAAACTTTGCCACACCTGTAGTCATACCAGCCACTCTCAGCCACAGGCTCCAGGTCCCCGTGGGGCTCCTTTGAACGATACGAGTAATGTAGGGGGCTGTGTCAGGTGCTGCTGTGAGACACTGCAGAAGGCATTCGGCTGTGAGCGCAGCGGCAGCTGTACAAGTGGAAGACACAGAACTAATTGAGTAACCTTATGGATATTTATGTTAACCATAAAGGCCCACAAGCTTAGTGATGGTGTCAAATCAGGTCACAGTGCCAGGGAGAGCAGCATAAGGACTTTGCTCCTTTTCAGGAGTGAGTGATTGAATGAGTGCATACGTGTGTCTGGCACTTCATGGGAAACCAAGCTTTAATGAGTTGGGAGAGAACTCTGTTCATCTTGCTGAACGGAGACATTCCCTTCCCTCCCCTCCATGCAGATCAATGTGACATCTGGATAGAAGTTATCCCTATTCCTTCCGACTACTCCATCAGGGCCGGTTACTGCCACACAGGCTCTCTGCAGCTCAGACAGCAGCTGCCTTCTGGTGAGGGGGAACAAGTAGAGAAGGAAACACAAGAGAATAAAACTCACAGCCAGCCTGTACGGCATTGTATGTGCTGGCTTTGGTCAAGCACTGTTTTCCAACCCACTTTCTCCATCTTATCAAGTCTCCTGAGCCTCTGCACAAGAAATACCTAAGCAGCCTAGCACTCAAGATCAGGAGAGTGTCAGCTGAGCAGGAGTATGAAATCTCTAATATTGAGCATGAGCAACGTAAAGAGGGAAGTTGTTCACCACCTCTCCCAGCATACAAAGTGGCATCAAATGGACCAGTAAGTGGCAGGTTCAAAACAGACCAGAGGAGAAGCTTTGCATAGCACTTTGTTAAGCTATGAAACTGCTCGCCACAGGAGGTTCAGGATGGCAAATGCTTACCAGGATTCAGAAAGCAGCTGGACAAGTTCAGGGGAAAAAAGCCCCATCAAAACAAAAAATATTATGTCTGGTTTAAGCAGCTGCTGAGCTGCAAACCCTTACCCTCTTCTTCCAACTCTCTCACAAACACCCATTTCTGATACTGTTGGAGATCAGCATTTCATATCTGGACCTTTCTCTAGCTCAGAACAACTACTGTAGGATCAGCCAAGGAACAGCAAGCACCAGAGCTCTGCAGGGGATTTCAAACCAGTCTCAGGACAGCTGCTGATGTTCAAACAGGCCAGGAGAGCTTGCAGGGCCTTCAGGCTGCGGTACCCATGGCTGGACATTGGGCTGAGGCCCCATGGAGAAGTAAACATGTTAAAAGTAAATGTGTAAGGGATGGTTAGAAATTTCCACAGAAGGACAGTGTGGGTTAGATTTGCAAGATGAGGAGTACAACTGCATACTGATGGGACGCGTAGGAGAAGAGTAATGATACCAGCTTAAGTTTTATTACCTTATTTGCTTTAAATACATTTTAAACAGGGACTGCTAAACTCCAGAAGACTTAAAACTAAACTAAGCCGATTATACTGTGATCAATAACTTACATTAAAAAAAAAGAAAGTCATTTTTAAAGCCAGCTGTGACTCTTAACAGAGGCTTATACTTCTTTGACGAAAGCAGTTTAAATTAGCACTGTAGTTTCGAAGTCGGGGCCACATCCTGGCAGAGATAAGCCTAAAATGTCTCTGATGTTTCCTCTCTACTCGGGGAGTTTCAAATTGCCCGGCCCCTGCAAACACAGCTCTCCTTAGAGTCCAAGCAGGCCACCTGCGGCTCAAACACACAACTCCTGCCACTTGAAAGAAACACACCAAAAAGCCTCTTTCAAAGAAAACCTCCAAGCGGCTGTGTTTGAAGAAGCAGAGACAAAAGCTTTTGCAACTAGTGCAGTCTTCAGAGGCTCTCCTGGGCACCCAACTAAACGGCTGTTTTCCTTGGGGAACCCATTTTTTCTCCCTTCTGCATCAGTTTCTGCAAAGAGTGACTTTCTTGGCAGCTCAGCCCAGGCTCCTCAGCTCAGGCAAACGAAGCCCAAATGCGTGTTCCCTGCTACGGGAGGTTCTGCTCCCCTCTTTGCTGCTCAGTACCAAGGCAGTGACCGCAGGGCACTAAGCATTCAGCTGAAGTTCAATAGGGAAGAATCTCCCTTGAAAAGTATATGATATCCAACGGTAGCTGTGGCTGAGGCTTGGGAGCACTTCCACACAAGGCGCTCTTTTTTTTCGCCGAGGATGTCCAACTCGGACCTCTGCCAGCCTGTAAAGAGTTCCCAGAGCAAGTGTTGCTGCTAGGTCCATATGAAGGTGTATATGCACCTCACCAGTGTAGGTCCGGGTACAGTCTAAGTGTCAGTGTACAAACACATCCAGGCATCCTACCTCCCATCTGTTGTGCACAAATCCCTTTAAACCTTTTCCCTCCCAGTATTTCTGATCTGCAGACAGTCTGCAAGCAAAGCACAGGCTCTTTAGGTGAGGTAAGAGCATTGTGATGTTATTCCTTCTTTGGTGCAAATGCCACTTCTCAACTTGAGTAATTAGGCTTTGAATAGACCACTTTTTCTCTCTCAGCCCCTGCTTGTACCACACTCCATCCTGTTTTGGCCTTAATTACAGAGAATAATAAATCCAGCTAGACAGTGCTTTTCTGAAGAGCAATTTGGTTTGACTTTTCCCAGCACTAATGAGTTCATTAATAGAGGGATTTTCCCTCTCCCTCCCCTCTTCTAATCTATGTTTCCTTAAATAGCATCACGCACATCGGTAGCTCTCCCTTGCCGCAGCAGGTGATGCCTCTGCCTGACCCATCTTCTCCCCTCCTCTGAGGGAAAGAGAGGCAGAGTACTGCACCTCCCAACCTTTTCCTTCTGTCAAAGGATATGAACAGCAAGCATGATTAATAACTGTTTGTTAACTAGCACCAGGAGGATCCCTCATCAGTTCACAAGTGTGGCAGGCAGAAATCCTGGGCTACAACCAGCCTCTCTGTTCAGAACCAGTACTGGGGCTTGGAAAGCAGACCAGTGCTGGGGAACTGGTTTAGCTGCTGGCCCAAACAGGAAAAAGACAGCACAAGTCTTACCAAAACTTAGCATTTTATTCACCAAAACAAAACTTTAAAGCATCTCATTTATCTGCCAAATGAAATCTTTCAGGCGGCCTACAGGAAAAACGTTCCACCTCAGTCTCCCCCGAGAGAAGAAAAAGAATTGAAGGGGTCAATGTTCACAAAAGATTAACAGCTTCTGCCAGTCCCTTGTTCAATAAAAGCCCTGCCAGAAAAGAGGAAATGCAAATTCATTTTTTTCCCCTCCATGTGGAGAAATAAGAACTATATCTTCACACCTAAGCAAAATTTCCTAACAAGGACTTTTCAGTGACTTTGTGAAAATCTCACTCCCAATTTTTGTCCCCAGAAAATTTAATCAGCATTTGCAGAGACAGACGTTAAACTTGACAGGTTACTATGAACCTGAATCTAAGAAGAATCCCACTCCAAGGTACTGGGGGGAAATCACTACGTGGATGACTTAACCTGCACTGTCAAAGTGGATACCAGACCCTGGAATTCCAGATTCCATTCTCCATGTGAAAAATCAAGTATTTTGTATTTTTCAACTTATAGTTGGAAGCTTTGTCAGAAACAAATTCAACTCAAATTCATAGATGGTTTCAGTTCCCCTCACTTAAAATATTCTCAGAATATTTTCATGCCTGTTCTGGATCTGGAGACATGTCTGCTGACCTGAAGAGCATACAGGGGATCCCTAGGTATTTCTCTTCTTGGATCATTTACAGCATAAATCTAACCTGAAATAGCAAATCTGAGACAAGGAGAAGAGGTCCTTGTGGTGATGTGTGGGGTACAGAGAGACAACAATGATTCTGAAGATTTCAGTTCTGATTTCACACTCTGCATTTTTTCCCCCTAAGCCCCTTATTTGACAAAACTATTTTCTCATATCTCTCTGCAGCCCATTTATTATCCTCTTTATTAATAACCCTCCTTCCCTGATGAATCACTGCAATTTATCATTAAATTAGAAGATGAAATGGGTCTATTCTTTTTTAAACAAGGAGATTAACTACTATCACAGGATATTTCTCCATTATAAAACCCCATCTTCCTCACCAAATACAGAGGCAGTATTGTTTAAAGCAGCCCTTAGTGATCCAAGGTGGGAGGGACAACCAGAGAGGTGACATCCTGCCATATAAATACATAGATCAATCTAAAAATGACTGTGAAAGAAAACTCATGGCATTATGACCATGATTCACACTGGAGTTTTCTAATAGGACAATTTTTAAAAAGTTTAACTTTTACATAGATGAGGCTGCCAGGAATTGATATGACAAATCACAGTCTAGATAGCAAAAACCGTCGCTCCATGCATACACCAGTGATTAATCACACAACAAAAGGTCAGTCAGCAAAAGCATTCAACTAAGTATGAAGCAACTTTCGGCTGGAAACCCATGCCAGCCCCTCATATCCTTTTTGTATCATACAGATCCCAAGGGCTATCCCTTATGAGAGACCACTGAAATTTAACACTAGCACAAGCACAGAATGTACCCTCAGCTCCACTGCAGCCAGGCAAACAGGTTTGGTCCTTGCAAGCTCCTCTGCATCATTTCATCCCCTGGACACAATCTCTCTGTGAAATTAAAATTGTATTTACCACCATGGCTTGGATCTGAACTGCTGTATGAGGGCAGTGGCAAAGCCTCAATGCTTCCTGGGGGCTGTTCACACCCCAGAAATGGTGCCAACAAGAAGTAGGTCAAAGCTTGAGAGGAAGGGATCCTGTGCACCCTTCACTCTCCTCTCCAGGAAACCACTTCACTCCAAGGGCAACACTTGGCTGCTTGCCTTTCCTCCCGCATCCAACCACCTTTATTGCAGAAGTCAGCCTCAGTAGGGAGTAACAGAAGTCAGTCAGCACTAGGCACCACAAAAACCAAAACCCTCCAGCATCATTCCCCACAAATCCCCAGATCCAACCTCTTCACACACCTAGTTATTTGATTTCTACCTCCAGAATGTAGGAAGTAATTTTCATTCATTCTTGGATGCTAAGGAGATATTCCATCTCCTGCCCTTACAGGTCCACAGTGTAGAGAGAAGAAAGAATAAGGATTTTATGCCTCTGTCACCATTTTCTGGTGATGAACTTTCTTCTGTAAGGAATACAGGTAAAATCAGAGCAAAACGAACACTACTAAGCACGCTTCCTACATACCAGTGTACTCCTCTGCTCCAGACATGATCTTTTCTGGAAAAACACACTCTGGCTGGGCTATTCACGGGCCTGCGTCAGATTCCTGCAACGAAGGAATCTATTAATTCCAAGTAGGGGTTCATTCTCTAAAGAGCTGCTGATAAAATGGAACTGATAAAATGGAGGTAATTTAAAGGTCAGATGAAATCCAGCTCGTGTTCATCCTGCTTATAATGGAACATCACCAAGATGCTTCATTGGCAAAAGGGCATTTATATGTATTTTTATTTTTTAAAGAAAAATTGCTTATCTGTAACAGAGACTCTGAACGTCTGATAGGAAACATTCCCACATTAATCTACCAAACAGCTGACATCCTGCTGCCTACCTGGGTGTCCCTTTCTGGAAATTAAATCTCTTATCATCATTTTATCACACTTTGGAGAAAAAAAAAATGGTAACCAAATGCAGTGTGCACATGAGGAGCAAGAGCTGAAACTGATAGGGCTGCATTAATTCAAGCGTGCAAGAGATGAGCATGAGACAAGTTACTGCTACACTCAGACACATTCCTCCCCCTTTGCTCTGTACCTGTGATGCTTTTTGACAGTCCAGTTCAGCTGCCCACACCATTTCTTTGCCCAATATTAGTCCCACAAGCCACCCATAGATTGGCCCTGGAACCAAATATTAGGTCTCTTTTGCACCTGTGTTTTATTAGGTTACTAAATGAAAAAGAAAATAATAATCTTTTTCACAATGGGATAAACTATATCAAAGAAGAGCATGTTTGCACTGCAGTAGAAATAAGCTTTTCATGGTAGGCATGATCTGATGCCGCCAAGTGATCCAAACTCAAAGGAGAAACTCCAGGGTATTGAATACATTGGACCAGAGCATTTTCCCCCCCTCAGTGTCCCAGTTTCAGATCAGAACTGAAAGATATGACTGTTGGAAGGCAGCCACTTCCAGGGTGCTTGGCTAACATTATCAAAAAGCCCATTGAAACCCTGAGGGAGTAATGTGCTGAAGAATCTGTTTCCACTCAGAAGGACATGGTGATGTAGCCTAAACTCCACATGCACTGTTAAACCCAGTTTTGTTCCCACCATTCACATTTTTTTTTGAACGTATAGAGGCAGCAGTCAGCGTGCAATGTCAGGTTCCCTAGGTGTTGGGTCATCTGGACAAGCCAGCTGACCCTCTTCGTTCCACCTTTCCTTTTCTCATCTAGCAGTCAGTGAGGTTCCGTGTGCTCACCTTGCCCCAGGGCATACTGATTGAACGTCCCCTGTTGACCAAAACCTGAGAACTCCAACTGTAATGCAAAGGTTTGAACAGCCATTAATTATTAAATCTGCCGTGGTGTGTTTGTATGGGAACTGGGCCTAAATGCAATTAGGATTTTTGGAAGCATTCAAACAGGCAAAGGGGTCCGACAAAGAATAAACGTGACCGCAAAGAGAAGCAGTAGTAGCTGCAAATTGACACACCCACACACACACCCCGATTCAAAGCGCCCCGATGCAAATGAAAAGCAGCAGTAAGCAGTGGGAGGCGGCACAACGAAAGGGGCCAAGGGATAACAGCGGGTATCCTTCCGAACGCTGGGATCACTGGGATTTCTGCCTTACACCCTTTGGCTTGTCACACATGTTTCTTCAGAAATCCTGTGGGAGATTTCTGACATTTCCTTGAATTTCTTGCCCTCTTCATACTCCCCTGCCTCAGCATCCACTGTTGGCACCCATTTGAGACAGAAGTCTAGGCTAAAGCTGCACTCACTACAGTGCTTCCAGTGTGCTTAAGGTTGTGTGTGTTGAGATACTCTAGAGCCCAAGTAAACAGGGACTTCCGTGCCATGAAACCCAATCCACAAACTTTTCCTCATGTTTTACACACCCTATTATTTACTGACAGAACTCAGCAGTCTCTGACATCATCACCAGGATTACAAAGAGAAAGCTGGTCTGTCTGCAACCCATGCAGCTTCTCTGCTGCCAGAATTCAACTGTTACGAGGTCTGGATAAGCTTCCCCTCACTGACCAAAGAGACAGGGCTCATCTGGCTGCTCTACTGCAGCAAGAGACTGTTGCAATCAGATCCCTCCTTCCCCTCCAGTCTATTCTCTGCCTCCATCCTTCACATGCTCCTCCCCAAATCCCTATAATTAATATTAAACACTACAGTTTTGTCCTATTAACAAAAATTGCCCTTTCCAGAGGCAGATTAAAGAGTTTCCACTGGGGATTTCTTCTCTCCTTTACAATTTTGCTTCTGTTATCAGTGCTGTCTATGTCTCTCACTAGCTCCTAGGGGAAAGGAGTGGGAGGGGAAGAGAAGACAAACACTTACTAGCAACTCCTTTGAAGAGCTGGAGATTGTGAATTAAACTGATTATTAACTCCCATCTTACCAACAAGGCAGGTTCCACTGTTCTCCCTCCTTCTGCTGGGAATGGTAATTGGGAATTGTACAAGTCACACGTGTAAAGTTTCACTTAAGTGGTTTACTAGGCAGCATAAATCAACAGACTTTCTTTCCATTTCTTTTGGGGGGCTGGGGGGGGGATGTTATTTCTCAGCGAGAAATACACACACATAAATATTAGAGCATATAGACATGCAAGTGTGGGGACGCGCGTGCATTCCATTTGCATGATCCTTTTCTGTTCCAAGAACCAAACTGGAAGAAACACACATGTTGGCCCTGAGGCAGCTCTAGTTCCCTTCCCAGCTATGTCCTCTGTGATATTTTAGCCCTGAATTCTTAAGGGGAATTTAGGGACAGACCTGACTCATCAGACACATGTCACCTGCATTCAGCATCACAAGGGCTGGCAGAAAGTACCCATACTACCATCAGCAGCACACATACCACCATGCAAAAACCCATGCACCACCACAGCCAAACTTCTCCAAGTACTTGCTCTGACTCCTTGTTAACAGTAGTGTCCAGAGGTGCCACAAGTCCAAAAGAGCAAGAAGTTCTCATCCCTATTAAAAACCCCAATTCACCACCATGATTTTCGGCCACCTACAGATTCGGTAATCTGTCAAATATACCCCACACCCAGATCACTTGTGCTTTCTCAGAGAAAACTGGGAGACAGTTGAGATTCTCCTTCCTAAAAGCACCAGCCCCAGGGGAGAGTCTGAGCAGCTCGTGTCATTGAGGGCTTTGGACAGAAAGCAAAACAATTTTGCGGCTGTCAAGCCAAGTTAAAAGGAGCACTACATTATTTGGTTTATTAAAAGAGTCCATAAGTAAATGACTATTTCTGGGGCTGTGATGGTAAAAGGATAACTGAATTCAGACACTCACAACACCACCAAGAAAGTCTGGCCAATGACAATTCACTATGACAGCTCATCATGCTAGTTAAACAGTATTATCACGAGATTTAAAATCTCTGAAATAAGATACATGTTTACAGATAATAAGCTATTTATAATCAAGACACATTTATTCAGTGTACCACAAGCCTCTTATAAAATCTGAATTAAATGCAGAACTACCTTTACACACACGGCATTTATTTAAAACTTTTCGGGATGCAGCAGCTTTTTCAGCAGAGAGAACTTAATCGGTCCCATGAGCTTTCCCTTCTTCTGCAAGGACAAGGAAAGTGCAGCTGTATTGATTTCTAATACACAGCTCTGCCATGTGAGCCATTTTATTGGGCCAACAAACTGTTTAACAGACAAGGTGCCAGAGATCTCAGGTTTTATCCAGCAGCATAGACACTCCCTCTGTAGATAGCTGTAGTGTTAACCAGAATTTACAAGACAATACATCATATTACCCAGTGCCAGGAGCAGAGCCTGTACTTCAGGCTGCCTGAAGTCTGTTGTAACACCCCGTTTCATTCGTTTATTACTTTGACCACCTTCTGCTGTTATGGCACTTTCTATACAGGATTTTTCCTTAGCTTCCCACCAAAATAGCACAGACTTTTTGAGGATAATATGTAGTTTTACCAATGATAAAAAAAGCATCCCTCTGTATAATTTATATGTGCACTAACCTGTTCCCAGCAATTCTGGATGAAGATTTAGATTTAATAGGGCTGGGGGATGCGCCTCTTACACTTTCCAGGGAGATCTGTCCAATTTCAGCCAAGTTACGAGCCTTTGGAAAGCCTTGGTTCCCATAGCCTCAAAGAAGTTCTCACAAATTTCTACTCAATTGTAATTAGACGACTGCTTGGGCACATTCTTAGGACAGCAAAGACACATCCAGATGTAATCATTCCTGCACAGTCTTCAAGAAGTCACATTCAAAACTTCTAGGGCTTTCTGGAATGCTGAGACTCGCAAAAGACTTTTATAGGATTCCCTGGATTTGCCAGGAATGTCAGTTAAATGAGAAGCAGCCCATCCCCAGGATGCGAAGGCTATCTGCATGTAGGGTAAAGATAAAGTAAGTACTATCACAGCTCACCTCTGGAAACCATGAAGTGTTTCAAATCTGAATGTCAGTTCTTTATCCCAGTAGTTGTCCAGAGGAATTCAACAAGTAGGGCAGCTGCAATCTAGCAGCCACAGACTTTAGAACAGGAGTGTTTTCTAGTTTAAAAGTCCAGAAGCAATAAAGGTCTTCTGAAGAGACAGACGGTGCTTTTACGTGGGAGAAAGAAGCTTGGGAAGTTCTTGAATATTTCTAGGAATGAATATGCATATCCTTGAGATGGGACACAAGACACAGCCCAGATTTGCAAACACTTCCCCTGTGAGAGACTCCAGTGGATTGCTTGGAGGTACAATAAAATATTGTTCTGGAAAGGAAGAAATGTCCACCCATTTTTGGTGGGCAGTTAGAGGCAGAAGTTTCTACCAAACCTGTAGGAATGTTTCTACATATAGAATTGCTCTCTGCGTTACGTATCACACCACATGCAGTGTGATGACATATATGGATTACATACCATGCTACCAAGGGTTTGGGAGCTATCACATTATGCCAAGTTTCCACAACACATGTCAGAGAGACAAGAGATGTTATGATTTTCGTTTATATTTTCTATCCAGAAAGCCCATGCAGGTGTGATTGTGTACATATATATTTACACACACATATAAAAAATAATATTTTGGTTATTCCTTCACAGAAAATTCAACAAGCTCTCAAATACCAAGAAAAGTGCATTAGAATAGTCAGTGTCTATGCAATAAAGCTCCCAAAATTTAATTCAGTACGTAAGTTCTGTCCCTTTTACAGAATTCTTCCACTTCAAATAATATGAATACAAAGAGTGCGACATCAGAAATATCTCCAATGTTTTTGCCTACACAGAAGTCAGATGATAGTCACCACAGTTGTTTCTCCATAACACTGAATTAGACCACTTCCAATCAGGACTATTCCCTGCTTTACTCTCCCTATCACAGTCCAAGATGGTGTAAGCAATTTAAAAAAAAATAAAAATAAAAAAAAAAGATGCTGAAGTAAAATCCTCCACCAGTTGTAGGGTTTGACTTTCCCATGGACAGGTTATCTGGGAGGAGAGGGGGAGATTTTGTTTCATAGAATCATAGGGTTGGAAGGGACCTCTGGAGATCATCTAGTCCAACCCCCCGGCCAGAGCAGGGTCACCTTAGAGCAGGTTGCACAGGAACGCGTCCAGGCGGGTTTTGAATGTCTCCAGAGATGGAGACTCCACCACCTCTCTGGACAGCCTGTTCCAGTGCTCTGCCACCCTCAAAGTAAAGAAGTTCCTCCTCATGTTTAGGTGGAACTTCCTACACTCAAGTTTGTGCCCATTACCTCTTGTCCTGTTGCCGGGCACCACTGAAAAGAGCCTGGCCCCATCCTCCTGACACCCACCCTTTAAGTGTTTGTATGCATTAATAAGGTCACCCCTTCATAGCGGGGAGTCTCTCCTAGACCATGACACATTACATAAAGAGTTAAAAAGTTGAGTTATATTTACACTTCTACATGCAAGCGGAAATGTGCATGGACAGGTTTTAGCTCTGCTACATTCAGACAATGAGCCAAAGGAGAATACGACATCACAAGCTTCTTCGGTTCCCATTGAAAGACGCCCATTGATTTGATTTACTGCCTTTTGTTTCCAGGAGACAGCTTCATAGATTCAGTAATCAAGCAGCAAATGCAAAGTGAGGCCACGTCTGGTCATAGGCATGGAGATTTAATGAGAGGATTGTGATTCCCCATGTCTCAGCCAAGCTGTTTCTCACCCTCCGTGTTCCACGTCTTCCCTGAAACCTAACAAAGCCTTTTCTCTCTGCACAGCCTACATAAATCGCTTTTGTCCAATTCAATCGCCTTGGTAGAGAACTATTTTCATGGGGAGGGAAGGCTATATAAAAGAAAAATGCTGGCATGGTGCAACATCTTGAATGGGCTGCGATTTCTTTTCTCTGACTTGTCCAAAGAAAATGCATGACAACACTCCAATTTTTTACCATAAAGAATTGTATTGATGCTTGGAAAAAAAAAATTAGAGCTAGCATATTTTTACCAAAAAAATCCATTCTGTTTACATCCTGGGTTTTACGCTTCCATTCCTTTTAATAAATACCGGCCACTGATGTTTAGCAGGAATTTGCAAAGGCTTTGCAACTTTCATCTTTGCTAGGCATGCAGCAGGTAAAGGCAGCAATAGAACAATACTGCAAAACTTGAAACCGGTAGCACATTAGTACCTTTGCGTTAGCTGAACTGTAGACACAGAAGCCATCTGCTTTGAAAATCATTAGAACCCACCATTATTTCAATATTTTGAGGAGGGAAGAGAATTCCGATTCTGGTAGAAAAAACAATCTTGCAGTCAAGGCTAAAAGAATTGTGATGTAGGAGATCCAGTGTCCCTCTCCAACATATGCCTTTAGGAACGCTCACTGTGCAAGAGAAAGGTCATTAATGATTAGTATCTTAGGAAAGTTAAGAAATTCCACTCATTAATGGCGGCAGTCATTTAGAGAAGGAACCTCATCAAGTGCTGTGATCAAGTAGAGCACGTACAAGCTTGCATCAAAGAGGAGCTTTCCCTCCATTCAGATTTAGCAGAGGACAAGTCAGCAAAGACGACTATGCCAAATTCCCTTTGCTGAATCCAATGAGTAGTCCACACTATCTAATCCCCTTCTCCAACTGGTGAAACAATAGTATCACACAAAATGTGGAAAACGGAGCGTACTGAACAAGCTTCACAGACTCTCTGTGGGGGAAAACTTGCCCAAGCCCTGGGCAAACAGTAGACTGAGAGGTGGCATGAAAGAGGGCTTGTACCTGTCGTAGGGTTTAACACAGCAACCTGCAAAGAAGTATATAGCCCAAGGCAATAACAAGCTACTTGGCAAATGTGCTAAAATCCCTGTTCTCTCTTTTTCACCTGAGGCATGAGATACGGCACCTGAGGCAAGGATTTCAGGTGAGGTAAGCATCTCAACTTGCACACGAGCCAGCTGAGATTTTCAAATGGCACCATTCACCTCCAGTGGGATTTCAATAAACCTAGTACAAAAGTGCCCTTAGTAACCCAACCCTACACCAGCTCTCTGCCTGAAATAGAGGGGTAAAAGCAAGATGTTTTTATGAAGACCAAACAATTAGCTCAAGTCAGTGATGCTCAAGTAAATTTCTGCAAATCTGCAAGGCCACAGTTTCAAACAATAACATAAAGTACAACTGGGTAATAAGTCCTTTGCCTAATGGCCTCTCAAAATCACTGCTTACCTCACTAGTGAATGACTGTTTTGGATGCAGTGAAGCAGCCAGAGCTGCCACTCCTCATGAGTAAAGTAACCTCTAAATGCATCCACTCACTTGGACAATTCAAAAGGACAGTGACACTGAAGCAAGAAACACGTTCTACCAGAGGTCGCTACTGATACGTTACATTTCAGCAGTGCTATCAAACCTGAAGGCATCTCAGACAGGTGAAAAGCTCATTCTTCTGCTAATGCAATGTGAAAACCTGCCCTATTATCAGCACTTTCTAGTGCATTGGAAACTGAGATCATTAGCAAGAGCAGTTCCATACCTCCCTTCAGAGTCAAAAAGCTTCATTAAAGTGGATGGAGGATCAGACCTTTTTTATTCATTACAAGAAGAGGGATCCTACAGGGCTTCTTTTTATCCTTTAGATGTCTGACATGCAAATATTATCATTGC
>VYZM01023070.1:209944-235588 GCA_013398915.1 Dromas ardeola | reverse complement strand
AAAAAAAAAAAGCTGCAGTTTGTTTCTTTCACTCCAAAAGATAAATTTTGCTACTTGGTCCTATGAGTGAATTGGGGCATGTAAGAGGATGTTTCAGTGTCTAAACACATGGACATTGAGGGGCCACTTCAGCATCACTGGCTGTTGTCTCCTGATTTGTTTTCTGAGTCTGCTGCTTGCAGTCAAAATTTTCCTCTAAAGGCTTCCACTTCTTGTGTGTGGGAGACACCACTCCATTGAATTCACAAGACAAATGAAGGAATGAAAGTATGCAACTTATTTCCCTCTTTCTTATAGCTCTTTGTTGGGTTTGGTTTTTTGGTTTTGGTGGTGGTTTTTTTTTTTTTCTTTAAATCCACAACAACAGGAATGAAGTGGGTGACGTGAATAGCTCTGGGTCTGCCTTGTATGCTTCTACCTCTGTGTAAGCATCTCTCAAAACCTGATGCCAGCTTACCTCAAAATAAATAGATGGTTTCTTTCATTTACAGGCAAGACATGGAGTAGAAATGTTTATTTCCCACAGCACTTGAGGGCTGCTAAGGCAGGAGCAATGGGCTTTACAAAACCAAAAGCTAAAATAATATTTCCCTCAAATGCATGATGTTCAGCACCTGAGAAGTTCTGGCAAGACCAGCTGTAAAAGCAAATTTGATTTATTTTTTTCGTTCCTATGGTAGTGTAACTAAAAAAGTTTTACTGGCCAAGATCTTTGACAGAAATAGTAGTTCTGGGTTCTCCGGGATCGCCTGGTAATTATTCTGTACAGGTCAGAAAATAATTAACTTTTGACCTGCAAATCAAGCTTCTAATGGCAGTAGCAGTGTATTTTCCTTAGGGCTACCAGGTCCATGCTGCTTTCTTACTACATAACACTACATAAATTATAACAGTGACAAGCCTATGATATGCAGCAAGACTACTCACAGCTCAAGTCAAGTGTCATTATATGACATATGAGACATGGAAGTTTTATTAATAAATCAGCACTGCTAGGCGAAAAACGACCATCCATTCTTCTTTATTTCCTCTTCTTCAGGGATTACTGCCTTAACCTGATTCATGCACCTAACCCAGGAGGTAAAAACACACATCCAGGTCAGGAAGACCAAAATGCTGCACTCAGCAAGCACTTCACTTGACCTTCTGCAAACGTATAGTCTGTCAAGTAGTCATCCTAGCACGGTTCTCCACACCACTTCCAGAGTCTATGATCACAGACTGGATATCACTAGACTCATGGGGGCTGTGTTTCCAGTGATGAGAAATCAATACAACCCCTAATCTACTTGTCAAGAAATATATTGCCCAGGAGTGTGAAGGTCAAGGACAATCTATATAACTGCTCTTTGTGCAGAGAACAATGTAGGGCAGGAATCTTCATATTTAAGACATTCAGCATATGGTGTATATATGCCCTTATATGAAGGGAAAGCTGATGTGCACTAGTGGAAACAGGGAAGTAAACATAGGTGCACCATGTGGGCACTTCAAATTAGTACCTGCACAGCCTATAGGGAGGGAGGAGGATATGGAGGCCTCAGCAATTCTGTACAGGACATTTCTACTTGACTAATACACACAAATATTGTATATAACAACAACACACCTTGTGTGGGTGGATGTGCATGGCTGTAAAAACCTTCCCCCAGCTCATCAAAGTATCAAGGTAAGTTTTCCTCCAGCTTAATAAATAAAAAAAAAAAAAAAAAAATGTAATTGATAGACAGCTGTCTGGCCCCTGGAATTTATCAAGCAGAATTTATTAAACTTTTCACCAGAGTTCAATTTTAAACATATTTTTAGAAATAAGGATAAGATGAACCTTTACATTAGTTCCAGTGAATTCTCTTCCATCTGTATCTCTTTTCAATAAAAAATCTTGACTAAACGCTTTGCAAAACACTGTAGGAACATTTGATGGTGTTATTTACCAGCAATTATTGAAAAAAGAAAGTGTCCCAGGTTCTCAAGTTTCTAAGAAAATTGTATTTAGTTGAACCACCTTGCACAGAAATAGCTTACTAGACATGGAAGTTAGCTGAATAACAACTTATTTTATGGAATCCTTTGTAAAATTCCCTGAACTTAATTTTAATTTAAAATTTGTTTTTCATTTGTTCAGTGTCAAAAGGCAAGTAGTGCTGCTGTAGCAATTTGAATCTTTGTCTTAGGAAGCATAATCCAAGTTCTTGGGGCACTGTTTCCTCATTAGCCATTCTCCAAAGAACAAACTGACAATAATGGATTTAGTATTCCCAAGATACGCTGAGTGTACTTTACTGCTACGCTAGCCACTTCTTCACTGAAAATCCTGCAATTTATTTGGAGAAGGAAGGCAGTGTGTGTGCACGTTCAGCATGAGGAGTTTACCCCCCATATATGAATTTATTATCAGAATTTTAATTTAAAAAATGCAAGCAAAAGAAACTAAACCAGCTCTACCTGCTGTAAAATCAAGAGATGAAAAAACAGATCAAGAATGAAATCAACTTGCAGTTGTGAATGAGGCTTTAGGTTAATTCTTAGCACAGAGCAATTTCCAAGGCCTTCTGGGCTCCCCTTGTCTTTGAGTGATACTATCAACTATCAAAAATAAAATGAACTCACAGACTACCAGGAACATTGAAAGATTCATTTTCTTCTCAGAGAAGAGAAGAAATTCACTTACATTCTTCAAAGTGAAGGGATCAGGGAAGAATCACATGAAGGAAACTGGAGGAGCAGATATCCCCTGACTCTCATAGCTAGAAAAAGAACGAAGAAATAAAAGGGCATAGTTAGAAAGTAGATTTTTCCAGACCCAAAAGACTTGTACCTGCTGACGTATATAACACCTGATATTGCATCATATATATTACTCCTCATGCACACCCTTTTCTGCAGGTGTCCCCAAATTTTAGTTGAGTGCTAAAGAGAAATTAAAAGCATTATGCTTTTTTTGGGTTGTTTGGTTGTTTGTTTTAAGCATTGTGTTTCCCATGGCTGCTGTTGCCTTCCCTGAGAAGTCTGATTTGATCCTTCCTACCAAAAGGCTTGATCTTCTCCTACTGTACAAGGAGTCAAGAGAAGACATATTGAAACAGAAACTTATGGTTATAGGTGCATTTCAGTAACTCTGTTCTGGGTCAGACTCAGCCCTTATCTGGTAATTAATAAATATCACCAAACTATTCTTTGCTATTTATTACCTGTCAGTCTATGAAGAATAAAATTCGGAAAGCCTCAGACATGGTGACTAAGCTTTTGGGAGAACAGATAGGCCAGGAGATGATATCTTGTACAATTACCTTGTACAATTAATCATGACTTCAACTCATCCCTTTGTTCAGTCTGCGTGTCTTCAGCTTTCAGGGGATCTTGTGGCAATTCCACATTTCAGCCCTGGGGGTACAATGGTCACCCAGCAATGTATTACAGCAACTCCTTCTTCTTGAAGAGTCGTAGCTTGCAGATACCCTTCAAGGTTATAACCCTCAATGTCTTGGCAAGACTCACTTCTAACTTCGTCAGCCCTCATGCCCAGAGACCCGAAGGCAAAATTATTTCGCAAATTCTTTGTCATATCCCTGCCTTCATCTCCCTCCACAGCTGCATCTCATCCCACCAGCCATCTAATGGCCCATTCTTTTTTACAGTCATATCCTGTTTCTGGTAATCAGCATTTGTAGAATAGCAAACCACGACATCACCAAAGATTAAGTTCTTGTATAGAAAACATCAGAAGCCAGTGATGTCTGAAAAAAAATGAAAACCAGTTACCCATCTACATAAAACACTAAGAACGAGTGGAGAAAAACAGGAAAAACACCAGCTTCACTGACTGGACTAAGTCATTACAGAGTCCTAAGCCATCAGTACTAACTGAAATGTTTGAATCACCGTAAGGAAGGATAAAAATCGAATTCACCTGCAGTGAAGGCAGTAATGAGTTTCTTATGATAAAACAGAGTCAAGATCTAGCCCTTTTTCATAGAACAAGTGTCCTCAGCCCAAATCCTGCAGCCCCAGCAACTTCCTTTCCAACAAGGTAAGCCTAGAACTGCACAGAATTCACTCCTATCTGTTGGTTATTGCACTGGTGACAGTTCACTATCAGATGCAACTTTTAAAATATTCACCTGCTCCTGAAAGTTTAGATGTAAATACTGACCTCTTAAATGAGAGGACATCTTATCCTATTCCAGCAGTTACTCTGCAATAACCGCCTTTGTGGTGTCTTATGTTGAACAGAATCCATCACTCACAGCCCAGGAAGAAGATGACACAGAAGTTTCCCAGACAACTTCACCTACAGTGAGTTTTACAAGACTCATCCACTTTGAAACAAACTAATAAAAACTACAACAAGGTGAACACACAGCAGGTAATTCTAATTTTAAGAGCCTCATTTGACATCATGATCAGTTATCTTAAACACTGTCGTTTGTACAAGTGCCACCAGAGAAAGACAAATGCCTTTCAAAACTATTTGGACTCTGCCTGAAAAAATAAGAGATCTGGCAGGTAAACCCTCCCAAAAATCACAAAACACTGCAGCAAAACCAAGCAGAGAGCTAAAACCCAATCTAAGAGCAAGCCAGGACAGATCCAGGGAAAGGAGTCCTGCCAAGCAGTACCTGATGACAAGGGTTACTTACAGTAACAGTGACAAAATTGACTTCCAGCCCTTATTAGATCTCCAGACCTGATTTCCAGTTTATCTGCCCTTAGCTTCTTGGATAGCAAAAGGAAATTAAAAATCAGGCACTTTATAGAACCAATGTGGGTAATTTCACCATGGATATCGCTATAGATGGGTTTCATTGGGGGTTGGCTGGCTGTTTCTTGGATCATCTGGTTAAATCAGAGGATGGGAACTCCAAGAATGTGGAGCCACCCCGACCAAGCTCTGATACATACAAGCAGCATGCACTGTACCAAGGCAAGCAAGCAACAACTGCCTTGGCATCAAGGGGAGATACAAGAACACACAGTTTAGAGGCAGATATCCCTAGGAAAAAAAAACAAAAAAAAAAAACAAAAAAAAAAAAACAAAAACAAANAAAAAAAAACAAAACCAAAAAGAAAATAACCCCCACAATAACAACAACAAAACACAACAACAAACCAAACAAATGAAAAAAAAACCCAACCAAACAAAAAACCCCACCAAACTCAAACCACTGATACCAACAAGGAAAGTTTTATCCAGAGTATGTTCCTTTTCCAATCACAGCAAAACACATAATGCAGAAGGTGCGGGTACAGTTGGGGTCCTCCTGATAAGACATGTAAAACTAAACTCACATCCCTTAAACTTACATTTCTTTTGATTTTACTCCTTGATCTAAATCATCTTGATACCTAGACCTGTTCCCAACATCTGTCACAGCCTGGGTTTGCCTCTGTTTCCCCAGATGCCAAAGTAAATAATACTCTTATTTCTCTCCAGTAAGAAGTGTTTGAATACCAGCAGAAGAGTCCCTGGGCCCACACAAATCACTCAGTCACCATCATCAACAGGATAGATGACAGCAAAGCAGGTAAGTTCTTTCCCTGGGAAAAACAGTTTTGAGACCCTTTGACAGGAATAACTGTGAAGCTTCTTTATGTTATATACACAAAGAGATTCATCTGCTTTCTTGATCTTACGCACAGCCACTCCGCTCCCCTAACCCAAAGTAGTGCAAGGAGAGCAAGTGGGGACAAAAGGAGGCAAGCCCAGATTCCTTTGGTATAAAGATCAAGCTTACAATCAAGGGAGAAATCACAAGACAGTTGTATCTCTTACGGAGCACATTTCTAAGGGACCAGAAGGCTGTTTATCCTCTAGATTTAACCCACAGATGCCAAAACATGATTCTGCCTCCTGCTCTTTGTCCTACTTCCCAGTAAAAATGCAGGGAAACACCATTTCTCTCCTGCTGTGAGGACCCTATTAACAGTCCCAGTGTGGAGCTCCTCCTCTGGTCTGTCAGCATGCTGGGGGCTGGAAAAGCACAATGACAGAGGCTCATCCATGTGGGGATAAATATCAGGAGAGAAAGTACAGTAAGGAGCTAGCAAGCAGCAGGCAGGAAACACTGCATGGAATCGCATCCCCAGGAATGTCCATGAGTTGAAATCAGAGCCCGTTATTAATCTAGCTAGACATTGATACCAAGTAGCTGGAGTAAATCAGATTAAACTCCTTCTGTATCAATGGCTAGAAGCCAAGCAGGTCTTTCTTCCCTTTTCTTTTGAATGACAACACAAAGGATATTTCTGTCTGATTAGCTAAGTAAACACGCTGCTTTAAAACAAGTAAATACCGGAGATCAAAAACATCGGGTGAATTTTAGTATGGCTGTAAGGTCCTTTGAGATACAACCCAAAGTGAGAAGAAAAACTTGGTTATTTTCTAACCTGGGGGGCTACTGTAATGGTAGAGCAATCAGTCCATTTCACCTCCACCGTCCCACTGTGGGATGTATGAGCCTTTGAATAGATTAAAACCAGAAAAAAAGGGGTTAAAAGCAACTCTTTCTTTGCCATGGGGAGTTTTGCAAAGCACAGGACAAGTAAACAAAATGAAACTTCAAGAAGAAAAATCCCATTACACCAGGACAAGAGAGAAAAAAGAAATCCTAGATTATTTAGGAGACCTAAGTTTTAATTTGAGTTCTCAGAAGTTGATGAGAAGCCAAGCAGAATGACATGCTGCGAAAGTGACTAAGAAGCCCATTCCTCCCCGCCCCGACCACCACACTCAGCACCCTGCGAGAACAGCCGGAGCCCAGGGTGCTGGAGCTGCGATAAGAAACTGCTAAATGCTCCTTACCTGCCCTGGCCTTGATGGCTCTGGTGTTTGCCAAATCTCTTTGCAAAACCAAATGCAAAAGGGGAAAAAAAAAAAAAAAAGAAAAAAAAAAAAAAAAAAAAAAAAAAAAAACAACCAAATAAAGCAAAGAGAAAAGGGAAAACAAAAAGAAAAGAAACCCAAAAAAAACACACAACCACAACCAACAACACAGAGGTGTTCCTTAAAAGCGAACAGCAACACATAGCAACTGCTAGCCAAGCAGATCTTCCACGAGATGGAGACTTAAGGCACATTAGCTTGCCCTGTCAAGGGAGACGATTTCAGAGACTTCTTAAAAAGACAGGGATTCGGGTTAAAAAAATTGAAATAAACCAAAACGTATCAGCGCTTTAGAGGTTAACAGCTTCTGCTGAACAACATGCGTTTATCCAACCACGTCCTAGAGTAGTTTTTTCAGCTCTGAGACCAATGAGCACGGCTAAGAGGAGGGCCTTGGGATGGTGGAGAGGCTGAGTTACCCCCTCCCCTCTGCCTTCCCTCTTCTCCACCTCCCCCCTCTTTTTTTTCTTTTTTTTTTTTTAGTTTAGTAAATTAATGCAGCAAGAAACTCCCAAGATCTGGCGAGTCCTAGCAGGGGAGAGGGGGCAGAGGGGAAATGAGATGCATTAGGAGGACACTGAGCCACTTTCTTTCTGAGCACAATGGGAGTGCTTCCCAAGAAACTTCCCCTTCGCTCCCCTCCGCTCTAGCCCCGAGCAATGGGACGCCTTCCCTACAGCAGCAATAACTTATTCGGGAGGAAAATAGCCCAGGAAGCAGGAATCAACAGCAGCCAAACAGCGGGCAGGAAAGCGACACAACCGGGACTGCAGCACGGCTCCACACTGACAAATTCCTGTGGATGTAATTAGGAAGACACCCTGGCTAGCAGCGGAGATTAAAGCCCTGGGTTGTTGAGGGTCGTCCCCCCGCTCCCATCCTACCCCCACCACCCCGATGGCAAACCTACACCCCCTGCGTCTCCCCCTCTCGCCAGCCTGATGTCCGGAGCTAAATCCCGCTGAAGGGAGATTTCGGTGCGGGAAGCCTGGTCCTCCGGCCCCGAGCACCACTGCAGCGGCGGTGGCGGGGGCACAGGCGGAGAGGAGGGACGAGCCAAGGCAGCGCCGGAGCGGAGCCGCCGGCCGCTCGGCAGGCAGGAACCCGCGGAGCGCCGCGCACCGCCGCTGTCCAGGGTGCTGACCGGGGCGCCCGCCAGACGCTGTCCAGGGTTCTGACCGGAGCCGCCCTCCCTGCTGCCGTCCAGGGCGCTGACCGGGCCCCCCCCGGCCCCGCCACCGGCCTTCCCCCCTGCCCAGTCTGCCTCGGGAGGGGTGGCTCGCTTCCCCTACCAATTCTCCCCAAGTGCCGGGTTACTTTATTGGCCAACCCCACCGGCCCACCCCTCACGGAGTACAAAAAAAAAAAAAAAACAAACAACAGCGGGAGCTGGAAAAATGTGCAACGTCAACGCGCTCGGAGTCTACGTGTGGGAGACGATCGTTTTCTTCAGGTAAGGATCGGCTTTACGGGAGGAGTATGTGAGCACTGGGCGCTGCCGGGGTGGACTGCCGTGCCACCCCGAGCTCAGGGCACAGCCCCTAGACACAGCCTCAGTCTTAGGACAGCGGCGTTCCGCCTTTCTCGAACTGCCTTTTCGCCTCCTCTCGGTTCCCCGAGACCGGCTATCGCCCAACCCCGGGCTCGGGACTTTCCGCGGCTTTGGGAGTTTAATTAGCACCGCAATCTCGCTAACCGCAGTGCTGAAAACACCGACCCCGGCTGGTTGCAAAGTGACAACTAGTGGCGGCTGGGAATGCTGCACTTGAATTTGCCCGGGTAAATACCCACCTCACACCCTCCCCATCCTCAGATTGCAGGTTAAGGTGAGTTCCGTGGGATACTTTCACTACTTAGCTATTTTACCTTGAGAAATCGTAGGATTCCTTTTCAGGGAGGTCTCACCCTATCTCCTCAGCTTGCTATGTCTGAAGTCACTGAAAGCAAAGAAATAATCACCTTCGTTCCCAACTTTTTTCTTTCATGTTGTTTTCAACATCCTTCCCTTGCAGAATCTAAATGAAAGCCAAAGAGGATGTGGGGAGCTCTTTGCTGTTATATCCATTATCGACTAGCTGTATTTTTACTCTGTTTTAAATGTGTTCAGTTTCTTATTAAGCCTAAGGTAGGAGAAGGAACAGTTTTAGTCTTAAAGAATTGTTTCTGATCCGTCTCACCTTGCAGTGTTTTTATCAAATGGGGGGCAAAAAAAATTAAGAAATACTGGAAGGTAGAAGCTCTTCTGTATTTGCATGAATAATGCAGCCTGCTATAGTAAGTGATAGATGCCAAATACATGCAATTAAAAAAAAAACAACACACCCCTTCATTCATGACCTGAACTTGCTTATCAGTCTTAGGCTTCATTTCAGTTGCATGGCTCTTACTTCTGCATTTCTGTATTTTAACAAAGTCTCATCTTATAGTTTAACATGGAAGAACAGACATTATTTACATACACATCACTGGTGTAAAATTTATTATTTTCTGAATCACAGCAACAGACCTGCTGGTACTGGCCAGACTTTTGTAGCTAGCAGTCTCTTTTCTTTTGAACATTGAAGTCTTTCCAGGCACAAAAATTGATATATTGCCACTATTTCTGTAATGCCACAGAAAATCAAAGACAGCAAGATTGTAACATGAACAAAAAACATTTAATGTTGATCTGTTAGATAAACAAAGAAAGAAGTTCTAGAAATAACTAAAATCACCAATATCGGAAAAGCAATGCACAATACTCAATGCTTCAGAGCCATCCTTTCTCATCTTATTTGGTCACAACTGTATAGCAGTAGGGCACAATAAAGTGGAGTGGACTAAAAAGAAGCATATGTACATGCAATAAACTCTTTAGTTAAAAGTGTTGAAGCACACAGATAAAAAAAACAAGATTAAACAACACGTTAACGTCCTGGAATGCTGACCATAAATAAGCTAGAAGGCAAAAGGAAAATTAAAAAAAAAAAAATAAATTAAAAAACGCATTTCTAGGCTTGAGTTTCCTACAGCTTTAACGATCTATCTGGCTCTCCTCTGAACTGCCTGAACAAGTGAAACTGATACATGCTTGTCTTGTTGATTCTGTTCTGTGATGCACACTTATGCATCACACAACACGTGTGAGCACTTACAGATTCTCAGCACATCAATTAAAGTCCTGGGCATTCAAAACCTTAGTAAAGCAGTCCCTTCAGGTTCTAATATAAATTTTTATACTGTTATAAATTATATACATATGCGTATACATACATATGTGCTATATATGATTATTTCATATTGCATATAAAAGGTATTTCTAGAAGTCTAATTTTCCTGAAATTAACATTTAAGAAAATTTGAAAATGCTCTAATTCAATTACAGAGAGATGTTGGAACCAAATCATTTTACATACTGCAATCATTTTCCGAACAAGAAAAAAAAAGAAATCAGTAATTCCTGCTCAGAACTGACTCTAAGCAATGTTTTTCTTTCTTCTCCCACTTTGTGCTATGTGTTCAATTTATTACGGGCCAAAAATTTATCATCCTTTCTGGTCCAGGAATAGCTTTGCTGTTTGAGTTTCAGTAAACAAAGTTTATTCATTAACAGTCATTCATAAATTTAGTGTGCCAATAACTCCAGCACTCAGTCATACATAATGTTTAAAAAACCCCACAAGTTGATAATCCAATAATGTGTAATAGAAGTATGCATTGCTTTAAATTACAGGGTGTACCACACTTCATTGTCAGCCTGTCAGAAATATTCTGGAAAGAGAATCCACTATATGGTAGCACATATACCACAAAAATAAAGAAATATCCAAAGTCCCAAAGGAAAATTAGATACAGCCAACATAGGAAATAAGACTAGATCTGTTGCTTAACAAAAATGTCCTTCGCCAGCCTTTTAAAAAACAAGACCCTGTGAGAAAGAGTAACAGCTGGTGTGCGAATGCAAACATTATGGTATTGCCAATATGATATTTGTTTCTGTTACAGTTGGGGTGTTTTAGAAGGAATTTGTGATAAGCAGCTTATTCTGACATGCCTTTTTTTATGGAAGAGCATTTCCCATTTTGCTACCTCCCTTCTTGGACTGCAGTCACTAGGCTGTGACTAAGATATTTACTGAGAACCTGAGTAGAGGCAGGGATGGAAAATGAGTTGGTGTGAGAGATCAAGAGGGTCTTCTGACAGACAGGCTGCTTGACCAAGTTTTCCTGACACATATCTCAGTAAGGCAAAATGCTATTTCTTGAAATTAAAAATAGATTGGACAATGTTTACACAGGGACTTCCAGATGTCCTGCTTGTATCTGTGAAGACATACACAAACATTCGCCCAAAGGCTAACTGCGTACACTGCATGTTTGTACCCTGGTTTTCAGTTGTGAAATCCTTCATGCAGAACAAGATGCTATGCCCTACCCTGTGATGATCTGGCCTGGACTTTCTGTTGTACTATAGCATTTTAATAGCTATAGTGGTCCAGAAACACCACTGCATAAGCCTGGGGGTAGCCTAGAACTAGAACTGGCACCTTACCCAACTGGACACTGTCCTCTGAGGCTTTGAAATTGTTTGGGCCTGATTCTTGTCCTAATTTCCTGATTTACAAAAGCGCATCGGCAGCACGACCTTCACTGAATCAAGATCAGAGTTGGCCCCTTCTGAACAGCAATCTGTCAGCTAGCAGGAGTGATTCAAGGCTGCTGCTCCAAGTGATTCACAGGCTAAAAGTTGCTGCCAGCCTCAGACCCTATTGAATTGCTCCAACTGGCATTTTTGTATTCCTGTCAGTAACAGAGCTCTTCAATTCCAGTTTTTAAAACTATAAGAAGATGCCATTGTGAATATGATGTCTCTCAACTTCGTGGAAAGACAGACACTTTTTCCTAAAACAGACTTGACAAGTAAAGTAGGTGACTGGAGAGCTGCTGATTTCAGCTCCTTGAAAATACAACAAAAGAAAAGGCAGGGGAAGGAAAAGGAGGGTAATGTGCATGTTATCTCCGAACCTTCTGCTATAGCTCTGCAGTGCTAGATAGCATTACAGAGGTACCTGAGAATGAAGCGCTAACCAGAGACTTCCAGAGCCACAAGCTAAGAAACAGAGCAGATGTTCTCAGTAGTTAAGGAGTATTTCCCTCACACTAACTAAAAATCTACTGGAAGTTATGCCTTATGACCTGTTGTGCCTCTGTTCAGTCTGTCAGCTCCTCCATAAAATAAAAGTGATTTAGCAAAGGCTTGGACTAGATGCCTTAAAGGACACTAACTTCTTTGGTCTGCAACCTGTAATAGCCCCATTAGAGACCCTGCTAAAAGGGTTACATATTCAAGGTTTGAAAATGTGATGAGATAGACAATTCTACCTAGAAACCCTTATAAATCATTTCACAAAGAAAGATTAATTTGGTGTCATCCCAGTAGAAGCACAAAATGTTTGGGACCCTGCCTTCTGCAGGGACTTTATACACACTTTCATCCATCCAAGACAATTCACTTGCATTTCAGGCAATTAAGACAAATCAATATAAAATACACAAAATATTTTCTAACACAGCCTAACTTAACCTTCCTCTTTAAAAAACTGACTTAAACAACTCCAGACCTGCTCTGTGGATAGATCAGAACAAAAGAAAGCCTCTACAAATGTCTGGCAAAAAATCTTCCCCCCGCCTTATGTTGGGTACAAGGAGCAGGAAAACCATATACTATTGTCTTTCTTAACAAAAACATTACAAAAATATTGCTGTTTCTCACATGCACTAATATCCTCCGTCTCTGAGGCACTGGTGCTGTGCAGATTTTAGATAATATAGACTGACCGTCCATCTTGACTCCCACTGAACATTGCCTTATACCACAGCAAGGCCACCAGCAGAACACATATTTACTGTTCAAATACCTGAGGGGAGCTGCTTCTGGGAAGAGGTCAATATGTGGAGGGAATGGTAGGATCCTGACCTTACATATAAAAGCATTACATCATATGAGTTGTCTACAGAGACTCCCTTCAAGAACAAGAATTTAGGGAATTTGGTCCCCCTTATTCCTCTTCACCCATGAAAGAGGTGTTGGTGATCCTTATACATAAAGCAAGTGAGCAGCAAAGGGCCCTCTGCTGTGTTTTAAGTATCTCAGATTTAATAGCACAGACTAAAGGCTAAACAGTTCATTCTGCTACTGACCAAGTGATCCAAGTCAAAAAGGAAAACACTTGTAAGCAACAGCACACTGCAATTCCCCCATTCTTGGGCAAACACTTTCATTGTTGGCTTATGAAATTCATCTCACCAAATCCTCATGAGCTGACCTGGATAGAAAAGGATCCCAGCATCTGAATTAAGATGTTAATCGATGTACAAAAATTAAATTACTTTATTATTCCAGCACCAACCAGTGATCATTCATCTGTGATAGAAAACCAGAGAAGTCTGTTCTCATTTCATTCTAGCATGCAGGTTGAAATGGCTCTCCAAATTTCAGTATTGAGAACAAGATATCGGACCACCTAATTAACAAAATTGCTGTTTAGATACTGATGAAAGACAAAGGCTTTTAAAAAAAATAAATCCTGCTTTAAAAATCACAACGTCCAAATCAAAACAACAACATTTAAATATGTCAAATAATCTAAATCTGTTCACTGACTTTCACTTGCTCATTTTGTATAACCTGGAGCTTTTCCGGGAAGCCCAAAGTGACTAGTATTATGATGACAGATAGGCTGATAATGCATTTTGACTTCTCTCTGTTTTATTTGCTTGTATCAGCTCTTGCTGTTGTGGCACGTTAAATCAGGGTTTCACTATTTCCAGTAAATTACCCTTTTGATTTGCTATAGTTACCTTGCATACTTTGTTGACCTTTGTCTATCAGCAAGAGAATAATGATTTCTCTTCATACGAAGTACAGTTACACTCGTACACCTCACCTTTCAAGAAAAATGGCTCATTGTATTCTTTCGCATGCTAAAAAATGTCATTCCAGCATACCCTCCCCATTGTGGTTTGATTCAATTTTTTAATTGACAAAAAAATCATTCCAAGCAATTTTAATAATTTCAGCTTGGAAAAACAGACAAACAAAAAAAACAAGCAACAAAAAAAAATCTTGGGATAAATGGAGCAAAAAGAAGGAGCAAGAGAAGCAGGAATTCCTCCTGCTGCTCCAGTGCAAGGCACCAGAAGGATTGTTAGCAGCCATGTCCAGACAACTCAACACCAGGCTGCCTGGCTGCTGACTTGCACGGCCCAGAAAAGAGCAACTTTTGCATTCTACTCAGTATAATAAAATATTGCTAATTCAGCAGGTCAGCTCCCTTTAAAGAAGAAGAAAAGAATTTCACCTCTCCTTTATTTCTCTCACCCTTCCCCTAAATTACGCAAACAACTTACACTTGTATTTAACAAAGCCAGACAGAGACCATTTCCCTTGAAGGGGAGATGGTTTACATTGGTATTTCTTAGCCATGATTTAGTCCCATTAACCTCTTGGGAAACTGACGATATGTTCTAGCTGATCTGGTCCTGGAGATCTGCGTGCTTTGATGCTATAGATCAGATACACACCTCCAAGCTGCTCCTAAACCTCTACTGATTTCTTCGAGAAACTGATACACAGAAACTGGAAAAAAAAAAAATCCAGAAATACAGCTTTTGTCCCCTCAGTAAGGCCAAAGCACAGAGAGAGCCTGCAGAGAACAGAAATAGATAGAGACAGATGCAGCCGTCTCTTACACGCGCTGAGCACTCCCCATTATGCAGACAATTATTTCATCCATATAATGCACCATGGTAAGCTGCTGATTTGGGGACTGCACCACATCTGGCTGGTACACAGACACAGTTGGCATCCTGTAAATACATCTCTGCTGGATCTAAGTGCCAGCTGAGAAAATCAGGAGAAATCTTAATTCACCAAACCCCATGAAATTTGGATTTTGAGAGGGAGGGGGGAAAAAAAAGAACACACTTTTGCACCTGCTTTCCTTTTGATTTCTCCCTCTTCATCTTACAGACCATTAAGAAAAATAAAATAAAAAAAAAAAAAAAAAAGGAAAGAAGCAAAAGAGACAAAAACCAAAGAGAGCCAAAAAAAACCCAAATGCCTTAGCAGACAGCCAGGGAACTCTCTTGTTTTTAATTGGTGCCTTGTTGCAGGGTGGGTGAAGGGGGAAAAACTACCAAGAGCTTGCCAAGACAAGGAATGTCGCATGCATGGAGCAGCAGGGCTTGCAGTGCAATCAATCATCCCGCACGCTGCCTTCAGACGAAAGCTGCCGACAGCAGCTCCCCCCACGCGCCTGCCCTGCGAGCGATGCCTGTCCCTACGACCACCCGCCATCAATGCAGATCCTGGCCCCCAGCCCCAGCAGGGCTGGAACACATAAATCAAGAAATAGCAACAGAAGTGGGATCCATGGTGGATTGGACCGCTATCGCATGTGTCTGGTTCAGCAGCAAAGTGCAGCTGAGCCAAGAGGCATGCAGAAAATCCAGTAAAATTTATCACTTCCCACCTTTCCTGATTTCCTTTGAAATTTTTTCCCCCTTCTTTTATTTCAGATGATGCAATAAAAAAAAAAAAAGATGCTTCATATAAAGCCCTAAGCACAGACCACTCCTCCCCTCTCTTATGGAGGAAGTATAAAACCTGAAAGCATATGAGGGTCGGCTGTTATCAGCATCCTTTAAAAAAAATTCCCTAGCTCTGAATATCCTTGTTGGTCCCAAGATCCCCTGCGCAAGATGGGTCGAGTCCCCTGCTACGGTAGGATCTGTGCACCGCATGTATTCCTGCAGCTGGGAGTAGGGACGTGAGATGCTCTGAATTCCTGAGTGAGGCAACCTTTTATTATCTTGTAGGAACTGCAAAGACAGGCTGCGGACAAAAAAAGTGACTTTTCATGGGGCATCTTTGCAATCATGTCTCTTTATTCACTCCCAGTACTTTTACCCTCTGGAAGCAACACTGAGCAGGGCAACAGTTCCTGGCATATCCACACACACACAGAGTCCTTTTTCCCTGCGCCAGAGCTCCCAAGATCTGATTTACAAACCAAAATGTGTATCTTCCACCTCTCCTGCCACCCCATGTGCCTGAGAATCACAAGCATGCTCCAGCTTCCCGCCCCATCCATCACAGCCTGACACAGAGCTATGGGCTTAGAAATCATCTCCCAGCCGTGTGGCTGACAAAGTACAAGCCCCATCAAACACAACCTGCTCTCCCCCACCAACACAGGCCCTGCAGCACTGCCAGGGTTGAAAAGATGGGGGTTTTTTTGTCAGGGAGCCGAAAAGACCAAAGTCAGAGGACAGCCGGGGTGGGGAGGAGAAGAGCCCTCCCAGGCAGGGGACCCAGAGCTTAGCCATTGGTTCCAGAAGTTATATTTCATTATAGTTCATGAATAAACTGATAAATTACACCAGGAATCACAGACAGCACAAAGAGAACGTTCGTCTCCTGCAGGGTATTTGCGTTGCAATGACAACAACTAAATCTATCAGAAAATATCAAAATGAGCTCTCTTATCACGCAACTCATTTTACACAGTGCAAAACACACACGTCAGAGAGCCCCAGTTTTACTATGGGACCCACAATTTTGTAGGTAGGTTACGTGTGCTAGCTCAGGAGGCCTTTTCAAAAGATCTGTAGCAAAAAAGTTTCAGAAGATAGAACGCACCACCACTCTGCACTGCATGTTGTATCTCTCTAAAAAAGAATTCTATTCATGCCACCTCTGATTTATCAAAAAAGAAAAAAGCAGTAATAATATTCTTATCCAATCTTAATGAGCAGCATAAATCCTTAAACTAAAACTAATTTTTAAAAAGCTGCCGTAGCAAGCTATTTGAACTGATGAAAACACGACTGATAGTGCGACTGCAGAGCTATAGATAGAAGAGCATCCACGATTTCTCGTAACTCTCTGACACTTGTCTGGTCTGTGATCTAAAAATCTCCTGACGTCAGTTGAGGTTCCCACCGCAGCTCTCCGTCCAAACACTAAATCAAGAGAACATCAGTGAGGAGAATATTGTTACCTAGAATACGAAGCCTCATCTTGTAAAGACATTTTCCCCCTTTACTTACTGCATTCAGGAAGGCTGTTTATGCATAACTTTAAATATCTGACTAGCCTCCCTGACTTTAAAGGGAATATTCAGTGTGTGAAGCTAGACACATGCTTTTGTCTTTGCACTGATTTTTTTTTTTCCCCTTTGTTTTTTCAATGAAAAATTCAATTATAACTTTTTAAAAAAACCTTCAGTATATGTAAGAGACAATGAGGGTGTTTGCTGGGTTTATTTCACAAGTGATTAAAACCTGAGCATTGATTTGTGCTTCTCAATTGTTTGAGTTATGTTTTCAAACCTGTCTCGGTGGCTTAGGATCGTACATCTCCAGAAAGACACTACTTGTGCTCCAAGAGCTGTAGACACTTCTGGAAGAGGGATTAGTTGAGAACATCACTAGAGAGAATGCCTATGGCTCAAAACTGCATTTAACACACACTGTTGGTATTTTTTTCTTTCATATGCAGCAAGCAAGAGTAACCATGCAACATACGAGAGTTTGATCAGCAGTCCTTGTAAGAGCAGGGATCTTGCAGGCAACTGAGCACTGTTCCCATGCAGATTATTGGTCTCTCTGTGCTCTTCCCGTTTCAGCTATGTACAACATTCAGATTTCTCCCCCCAAGCTGATTGTCTAGTCATTTATTATTTTTTTTATTGGTCTGTCCAGGCAGCGTCAGCAATTGTTCCAAGTGCTGGTGTATTTCCATAGAGTTAATCAGTGTAATTGGAATGTTTTATAGATCTAGACAGGCTGTTTTGCCATATGGGGTAAGAGCCACGGGCTGCAGGAACGTGGCAGCGGACAGAGACAGCGGAATGCTGCAGTCTGAGGAAGAGATTTTTCTCACTCCAGTCAAGTTGTTGCAGCTTTCCCTGGATGGGAATGATCACAGAGGGTTAATTCCCTGAGGCCCACAGAGAAATGCCTCCCAGCTCTTCTCCTCCCATACAGCTACAGGGACCAGTGGTAACACAAGTTGTGCAGGGCCTTTGAGAGCGTTTTGGGATTCTTTGGGTTAAAACTTTAACTGATTACATCCTGCGACTACTGCAATGCAGTTACTTCTGGTGCAAAAGCTAGAACTGGTTTAAACAGCTCACAGCAATAGAGCACAACCAGCCAGGACAGAGATGGCAACATTTTACAAGCCAACGTTTGCTTTCCTGTTCCCCTCCTCCCCCATGAACAGGGATAAATAATAGCTTACTGCCTGTTTCGATCTCAGAGTGAAATCTCCTTTCTCACAGGTTCTCAAATTCCATATTTCACCAGTCCCACTGTATACAACTATTTTCATATCCTGGCCCAACATCCAGGTCTGCCCCATGCTTCTGTTGCATAAGCTCTCAGCTGAATTAAGAAGACAGCCACGTCCAAATTTCCTCCCCACCTCTGAAAATCAGCTTTACAAATTCACCCCACATCCTCACTGCATTGACTGTAACCACCAGCAGTTGAGCATGACCCTGTGGATTGCAACCAGCACATCTGTAACACACTCAGGTCCTTCTACTCCACACCATGCCGGGCCAAAAATACAGTGTTGGAGGTCCCTCCTCCCCACACACCTCCACTCGTCTTTCATCCTGTCCACCTCTACTGCTGTAAGCCAGGAATTCAGGCAACATGACAGAGAAAAACATGCAGACAATGAGTTTCATCCTTTTTAATTGAATTGCATATCAATATTGATTGTGCTATTCATTTTGATAGTAAATCTAATCATTAAAAAAAAAAAAGTCCGCTTGCAGCCTCTGCCAAGCCTTCCCAGCCCAGCGTCTGGCAGCGTTTCCCTCAAGATACCATGTTGCCGTGCAGTCAGAAATAACAGTCTGGGTACAGAGTTTAGGGCTGCCCCTTTTCCTTTTCACCAGGAAAATCTCCCTTCTGTTCTTCCTTCCCCTGGCTGCCAAGGACAAGATGGAGACGGGCAGCCCCAGCATCAGCAGAGGCTGAATACAGGCTGGGCTCTGCTCAGCTCCATTCTCTGCTCAGGGGCCTCTGTGCCCAAAAGGGACAGTTTCAGGGACCAGGGAGAAGGTTCAGGATGAGCAGGGGGAGAGTTGCCATGGGTAACACTAGTTAATCATGGACAACACGATGCCTTCCTGTGCCCAGTAGTCTGATGTTCTCTTTGCGACTACGCCTCTTGGAGCCTGCTAGAATCAATAGAACTAACTGATGAATTCTCCCGTGTCCCCAAGACCCATACTGTTCTAGCCTGGCTTTGAAAGTAACAGGAGAAACAGTTCTACTAGTCGCCTCAGCCTGCCTCAAAGACCTCATGGCTGTTCTTCTCCCCTGGGATACCTACTTACAGAAAAGATCACATTTGAAGGACAAATGCGTGAGTCAGCTCACCTGAACACTATTCCCAACACCTCCCTGCCAAGCTTTCTGGCTTGCATTGTGTTTCAAAAAATAAACAAACCACTTCAGAAACCTTTGCTGAGCAGCAATGAACTGGGGTAAATAATCAGTTACCTTCCATTTCCCCAGCCTGCACAGAGCTCAACCAGAGGAATAAATCCAGTGCTGTTCTCCTGAGCCACTGGTGTTGCACCAGTTTACCTTCACAGGGACCTGAGCCTTCCACACTTTGCAGAGAGATTTTTCTTCTGCAAACACTTGTTTTGCAACAGTTTGTGCTTCTGCTGACAGACATTATTTTTTGCCCTCAGAATTAATGATTAACAATTAAATTATTTGACAGGGGAATAGAGGCCCAGTGCTAATTAAAATCCTTCGGCTCTCCTCTTCACAAAGAAATAAATTTGATATTTCTCAGTATCAGCATTCAACCAGAACAGGGCAGTTTGTGATGTTGGACTTAATTAGATGGACAACTATGGGCACAGCCAAAAAAAAAAGCATGAAAATATTGCACAAGGGCCATACAAATGGGGGGAGGAGGAGAGAAAACAGCCAACCGGGGAGCTAGGAATCGAGCAAACTGACATATCCAGGCTGCAGAAGAGCCACTTTCTAAACCACACAACTTTTTATAAGAATATATCATCTGTTTAGCTGAAACAAAATAATGCAGACAGGACAAACAGTGCCTGCATAGGCTGGGTGAAACCAGTAATAGATGTCCTGCAAAGCTTGACTGCTCCATTTTAGGGAATGCGTTTCTTAGATACCCTGAGCAACTCAGCTGTTCATCTCCACCAGCTTTTACCTTCACATGCCTGCTGGTGAGCTGGACCTCCTTGCGGCTTGGTGGTGTCTGCTTACATGCCAGCATTAATGTCACAAAAGATTATGCTAGTTCATCGACCCTTTGAAGAAATCCTTTCCATTGTTATTGCTGTGATGATTGCCTGATGGCACTTTCTCAGCCAGATCCACCAGGGATTACACCAGTGTAAATAAAATAAGCCACTGTCTGGCTGCCATTAAAATGCACCAAGATGCTCTCAGCTCAGACAACACTCTTGCACCAATGCGAAGTACATCTTCCGTGTTTTTGTTACATGTTTTCCCTCATTTTGTTTATTTGAATAATAAATTTTCTCTCTGAATAACACAACAACTCACCCTAAATTTTCAGTTCTCTTCTATCATCAGTAATTTTCAAACCACTCGGCAATTTCCCTCTCCTTGTCCCTTCTGGGCCAGGAAATGAAGAGTCCTACGGGACCTTTCAAGGGTGCTTCTCTAAGAATTAAGGGATGGAGAAAATCCCAGAAAGCTCCCAAGGCAGCACACATCACCGGCCAAGACAGACCTGGAAGAGCGCAAAAGCTGATAGCTTTTTTGGGTGTTGTCTGAGCTAAACTGCCATAGCAAAGCTCAGTTGTTACAGCCAGAGTGAACGTTTCAGGGCTGTGTTAGATACAATCCATCCCTCCAAAGCATAGTGGGATGGGCCAGCGTCTCTGTAGCTCCCAGTGCTATTTTCTACTATTACTTCTGAGCTAGAGAGTAGACACATCTGCCTGCTGCCCATAGAGCCTGCTGCTGGAAAGGCTTTGCTATTCCCTCATCCCCTGCTTTCTTGCCTTTTCTTGTCGAGTCTAGAGGGGAAGTTGTTACTGGCTAGTTTTAGGAAAACATTCAGTAACCAAATAGAAAATGGAAGAAACTTGGAACTCATCATGCCTAGGTCATCTGGATAACAACAGCTTCTTAAACATACCAGGAGGCACTTAACCACATTTAATAGTTTCAGCACATCCCCAAAGGTGCTCACAGAAACTCATAGGGATGGGCATTAAGTTACAAAAAGCAGTGGGACTGTAAGAAGGTGGTCCTCTCCCAGATACTTGCAAGAATTGTCTTAGATACATACTTCCATGTAGGAACGGAGCCCATTAAATTTATTTACTTGCAACTTTGAAGCGGAAAGATTAAAAAAAATGGCACCCTAGAAATACCAGCAGACTCACTCGTTGAAATGGAGTGAACATGTTCATTATGGACTTTCCCACTGAATTTACAGGAAAGCTGAACACTGATTTCTGTGCTTTTTCACATCATTTTTTAAAATGAATGCCAGGGGAATTGCAGTTTCTAATTATCTTTTCGGACTTAAAGCTGATTAGATTTGTATTGCCCCTTCCCCTCCCAGCCCCGCCCTTTTCCACTTCCATATACTTCCTCCAGTCCAGTTAATGAGAAGAAATCAGTGTATTGCACTATCTGGCATCTTACTGCTGAAGTGGCAGGAGTCTTTGGTTACCAAGTCATTTGCTGCTTAATTGAAATCTTTTCTCTAGACTCATTGCCATGCAGACACTCTGTTGGAATGCGGTAGTCGAACCGAGTATTGATTGTCCTCCCACTCCCAGCTTTCTTCCTCTGAGTTTGCAAGTCAATTGCACCCTGTTGTTTTCCTTCTAATAAATAAATAAATAAAAACCATCACCCACTCCACAAACCCATTTGCTCCCAAAACACACTGGTTTGACTTTCCATAGTTTCTCAGAGCAGAGATGGGGACAAGACAAGAAGTGGCACATGGCTATAGTCAAAGCTAGATCCACGCTTTGCCAGATCACCTCCAAGCATGAGCATGCACCAGCCTGTTCCGATAAGTCCAATGTGGGAGTGGATTGTGAATATATAAAGGGTGAATGTAATCCTAGGTTTAGACTTTCACTGGAAGTGATCGGGAATTTATCTCCCCTCTTTACTGCAGAAATGAAACCATTTTAATAGTTAAAACCTGGCAGTTGGAGAACCTGAATACAGTTGCAGCTTGCAAAAGAAGCCAGACTGCAGTTGTGAGTTTGCAGGATTGAAATCCAAGGCTTGGCAAGTCATCACTGCTAACACTAGAGAAGAGAGTCAGTGCAAATACAGGTTACTACAAACTCCCGATTTTGAAATTATGGCACTCAAGCTCTTTTGAATCCTACCTATTTTTAAAGCCCCAGGGAACTTAGTGGTTCAAGATGCTCTTGTCAAGACCTTGTCTAGAAAACATTTGTGTCTTTAAGGTCCCTTCCAACCCAAACCATTATATCATTCTACGAATCCATGGTGTCATTTATGAATACATATGTAGCGAACTATCTTGTGCCTGTTTTAAACATGCTCAGGCCTCTCAGCTGCTCAGCCACAGTGGCTTCTCACAGTTCCCACACAGCCTTCGTACTTTAAAAAATTCAGGAGGTTCGTAAAGGGTGAAGCAATGAGCCTAACTTCCTCCTGAGAAGCTTTCTTTAGCCTATTATACATTTGCATTGCAATACTGCCTGTAGGCTTCAGTCAGCATCAGGCATCTGAACCCACAGGCAGAGACTGCTCTTGCCCTAAGCACGTTGCATGTCACCTATGGGTTTTAGCTTTGGTTTTTGGGTTTTTTTTTTTTTTTCCCCTTTTTTTTGCTAGTCTAGGCAATTTTACACCACACTTTCAGCCTGGAAACAGATCTATGTTTGTGGAGAAGCCATATAACCATAAAGAAGGAACTGAATAGTACCTATTATTGTCTTGGAAATCAAACCTTCCTGCAAAGTTGAGAATGAGCACTTAATACCAAGGGTCACTTGTTCCTGTGTAGATGGCAACAACAGAGACTTCCTAAGCCCAAATCACCACCCGGCATATCTTGCAGACTCTCATGGATTCAGAAGGAACATTGCCAGCCTACGATGTTTGCCTTCTACAGATAAATTGGTAATTTCACTCTTTCTGCCCCAGAGGCCATACAGGTCCCCAAAAGATTTCATTTCCTTTCATCCTCAGTCCAACACAAGTATCATTTCAGGATCACACTCTAGACACTGTGTTGCTGTATTGAACTCAGACCCCTGCATTGCAGGTACCAATAGCAAATGCTGGACTGACCAGCAAGCGGGAAGCAAAAACACATCTATCCCCTACAGTCCCAGAGGCTCTGCAGGAGGCTATACAGTCACATGACACTCATTTAAGCCTCAAATTCCAAATTGCTCTGATCCTACCTGCCTTTTGGAAAATTAGACTGTCAGAGTACCAAATCTGCTCCTTGCTATTTGCCATGTAATTAAGCAGTAATTGCTGCCCAAGGCTAATCTGAGAGTGTATTTTTCCTGTGGAGCTCAGTGCCAGAGTTCACATTTGTAATTTAGTGGCATGCCAAGGAGCTATACCTAAACTCACAAAAGGATTTTCTCCGCTCATCATCTCTCCTACTTCGGTGGCAGCTGGGACTCTGTATTCAGAGATGTTTGGGCTGGGCAAACAAATTAGCAGAGACCAGCCTCATTAGGAATTCACATGGGTACCCATCCTGTCTCACAGCGGGACTGAGACGCTGCATGTTCAGTTTCTGGACCCCAAAGCACTCCCCAGTACGGGACGTACACTAAAATCTCCTCTTTCTTTCTACTCAAACAGCCTGGCAGCCTCCAAAGAAGCTGAAGCAGCAGCCCGATCTGCCCCAAAACCCATGTCTCCTTCCGATTTCTTGGATAAGTTGATGGGGCGAACTTCAGGATACGATGCCAGGATCAGGCCAAATTTTAAAGGTATGCAAAACCCCAGCTTTTGTGGCTTTTTTTCATTTTGAGACCGAAAAGTGCATTGAGTCCTCATGAATGCCTCCCCAGCTGTATATGGAATATGAACAAAGTTTATATTCATATGAAATATGTATGATAATGAGAGATTTGGCACATGGATGCTTTGTAGATGTCTGGAAAGGCATCTGATTTCCACTCAGAATAGAAACACCCTCGTAACAACTTTACATGCAGGAAACACTTCAACACAGGGATTGTGGATCCTGCCAAACCAAACGGTGGCAAGCAGGGAGCTGAACCTCTTGCAGATTAGGAGGAAAAACTTCAACTTTTTCCCTAAGTCATTGCCCACAGCATCTTCTAACAGTGGGTAACTCTCCCCCCTTACACCCACTGAAGCCAAGAGGAGTCTCTCCCATCAGCTCCAGAGGAATTCATGGAGATGGGAGGGGCAGTTCTGACCCATCACTGTCCCCCATTACAGGGGGGCTTCTCACGCCACTGCCCAGCACAGCTCCATCCCAACGGCTGCGTTTCGCAACCGATTTCCCCAGTTCACCCTATATTCACTGGCAGCCAACCAGCACTGAAGCAGCCCTCGGAAGAGGCAACAGAACCTCTTTCTTTGCTACTTGAAACCTCTCTTCTAACAAGGGCAGGTTTTGTGGAGATTTTTTGGTGTGTTTTCTTTTTAACTGAGCTCATTTTCCCAAAACTATTTGCCCTTGACTCACACCCAGAGATAAAGTGGGACCTGCCCCCTCCCAGCCACTGTCCAGCCCTCTTCAGTGCTCACTTCATTCACTTCTTTTGTTTCCTACCACCAGTTCCTCCTCACCCCAGGATTCTCTGGCAGCACTAACATAGGTCTCCCAGGACCCATTAATCATAGTGACAGCACCTGCCATCCAGCTTCAAGCAATAAGCTCTATTCTGGGCTTTTAAACCCAAAGATACATGGGAAGCTTATGTCCTAGTAATCAACTAGGCAACAGAAAACACTGTATTTTTATCCAAATCACAAAGGGTTAAAAAAAACACCCTGTAAACCTGCCTACCACTAAATTATGCACACACACAAAAGAAATTAAACTTTAATATTTAATATTTAATGAAATGTATACATTATCTTCCTGCTGAAGGCAGCTGTATTGCATTTTTATTTGAGATAATTTAATTTCAGTTTTATTTCAATGAACTACACCTTCCCCACAGGGCAGTTTTGCTGGCTTAGCCTCCCACACATAAATCAGGCTCCAATTTATATGGGAGGCATAGGAGGTGTTTTACAGAGCTTGGGGTTGTAGCTCTCAAAGCATGTCATTTAAATTAACTGCAGTAACTCATAAGGGCATTTTAATGGCTTAGATCTAAATGAAAATAATACCAAAGATCCGTATCAGATTGATTTTTGGGGAGGGGAGATTAACAAAAAGAAGACCGCAGCTTTTCCATAAATGCTGTGAAGTCTGGACTTAGCTGAGGATTCACATTCCGAGAACAAGGAAGATGCATTTGGGCTTTGCTTTAAGTTGGAGGGTGAAGTCAGTAACCCAGGCAAGGATGGAGCTGGCCCCAGCAGGTGTGGGACAAGGGACCCATCACCCAGGCTGTACCCTTAACCCTGCTGCTGAAAAACCATATTCCCTCACAACTGCATCCCACTGGCAGAGGTGCCACTTGTCAGTGGCAGGCAGGGAAGGTTCTAGAGCCTCACACATGCAAAAAA
>VYZM01023070.1:150075-209936 GCA_013398915.1 Dromas ardeola | reverse complement strand
AGACCCCCACAAAAAAAAAAAAAAAAAAAAAAAAAAAGGAACTAAGAAATCCTACAAACTGCTCACAACTGCCCTTGGACACAATGGGAAGGGCGCAGCGTCTCGGCAAGAGCTGGGCTGCCCCAAGGAGAGAGTCTTCTTCATGTGTGCTGGGACAAGCTCATCCCGTACTCAGCTTCACTAGAGCACATCTGCACAGGATCAGAAAGAGCAGGATCAAAACTTTCCATGCATGTCAGAGGCATGATCCACGTGCAGTCACCCAGGAGGTCAGCTCAGCATTTTTTCTTACACCGTGCCCTTTGGGAAGGGAAATCACATGCACATAGACCTTCTATATGGTACATGGGATGGATCCAGAGAAGAAAACTATTAAACCTGAGCTCCACAGGAGCACTACAGAAGGGATAAAACAAGTGCTAAAGCATGATCAAATGTGTGCTTTCAGCTGCTGGATAAACTTCACAAGCCTGTTCAAGAATAGGGGTTGGTGAAGCGGGGGGAGAAAAAAAAGAAAGACCCCATTGTGTACCTGGTATTTTAGCCCATGCCTATGTTTAACAGCCTGGAGGAAGAGCTGCACAGACTGAGCAGTACGTGAGCTGCTGCTGTGCTGGCAAAGGGCTGCCTGGGAGCTGGTTAGACAGCAGCCTGCTTGGATTGTCTGGGACTCATACCAAGAAGATCCCAGCCATAGAGTGCATTGCTGTTACATGGCTGCAATTCTACTCCCGTAGACGACAGGCAAAGTTTCAGAAGAGACTGAAGCAGGAGAGGAGGAAAGGGAAGAGGAGCAAACCAAGCTCCAAATGTTACTTAGTAATCAGGAAATTCCATTAATTTCCAACAGGAGGAAGTTTGCACTGATTAGAGGCACAAGCCTCTTGTTAAAGCCATTCCTCCCCCCAAGTATTTCATCTTGCAGCAGCTGCCAGACTGCAGATGTGGCCTTAATGGGCAAACATCTTTCCCTGAGCGAGGCCGAGCCATCAGGCAGTGTTTGAAATGCAGACACCATCCTCATCTCCATAAAGGACAGGGAAATAATCTACAAATCCACTCTTCTACAGATCTTACCTTCCCAGAAGAGTCTGTCACAGGGATGATATGAGATTAATTCCCCCAGTGTTAAAGGGGCACCTCAGTTCCTGGGGAGGTTCCTCTGCTCTCTGCCTGGGCTGCCTTTCCCCACCACACACGGGCAGCACCAGCAGCAGGTCCTTCAGGACCCCCCATAGCAGAGGCCCTTTTTGCTTCTCCTGTCCCCTTAAGACTCTGCAGAAATCCTCTCACTATATGTGGGCACACCACTGGTTTGCCAGGCACCAGATGTGGCTCTGGTTCCAAAACATTCTCCGGCTTTTTGCTTTGCGCCGAACTGCAGCTCTTGGCATCTCCCTCGGTGCAAATGCAACATTTCCACCTCAGATTTGCCAAGAAATATTATGATCCGCTTCCAGTCATACTGATACCTTTGGGCACCAGTACCATGTGAACAGACTGTCCCCCCAGGCCTCTAACCACAATCTGTTCATCTCTTAATCCTCACTCCCCTCCTTTCGTGGCCCCTTAACTTTTCTAATATGGCTAAGGTTAAGCAAAGCTTTGGTCTGAAAGCAAATAAAGCCCAGGAGAGGTATGGCCCAAAGTCTGGGATTACCCTCTCCCAAGACAGGACATTCAGAGAATTTCCACCGGCAGAGCCCTGAAGTCTCCTGTCCAGCTGTGAGCCTTAGCAGACACCACCATTACCCATTACCACCTGGGGTACTTGCTCCTTTACACAGCCTGATCTGGTGCACTGGCTCCATAGGGAGCATATGGTCCCAGTTCAGAAACATTCAGATGCTTTAAATGAGTGTTTTAAAAGTACAGAGCTCTAAACAAGAGGGCCTGGCAATAGTCTCTCAGCTCTTTTCTGGGATACATTGCTATCATGTTCAAGGTGAGCTTGGCACCCATGTAGCAGTAGGAAGCTGTCCTGCCCATGATCTATTCTTTTTCATCAAAACAGTTCACAAAAGACATACATAAACACTCTCCCAACCCGGGAACAGAGGCAAAGCAAGAGCATTGTCTGATGTCAAACTGGCACCAGAACCAAGGCCAGACCTTATTCCCACACTCACCCCTCAGTCACCCTGTTCCCACAACTGGTTTTAATACTACAGAGTGGAAACACTTTGTCTCATAAGCACACAGTGAACTGCTGTTCCAATCTGTATTTGTCATGCAGGGCCACCAGTGAATGTCAGCTGCAACATTTTCATCAACAGCTTTGGTTCGATTGCAGAAACGACTATGGTAAGTAAAAATCACAGCACAGCTGTTCAGCTACTGGCTCAGCCTCATTGCACTCCCAGCAAACGCAGCATCACCCTCCTCTTTAGCATGATCAGAGGAAAACATTGTCTCTGTGTTCCCAAGATTTAAGTAGGTTTGAGTAAATTAATGGTCAACATACAAGACTTGCACGACCTGTAGTTGACTATCACACAGTCACTATCTGCATCTCTATGAAAATACGGTATAGAGGTAGTATAAGGGTCACAAAAAGAAACAAGTGGTCTTTTTCTGAAGACTTGCCTAAGGCTCTAAGCTCAGAGACAGTTGAAGATACTTTGTGTTTAAGTGGATATAAATCCAGAAGTTTGAATCCACACTTCAGGTGAAGGGAAAACAGCTGAACTCAAATTCAGTCTGCATCCAATTTCAGATTTCTAAAGATTTAGAGAAACACTAGATTATTATTTTATTGGAGATATATTTCTGCTAGACAATTTTTAATAAAAAAAAAATCAAAACTAAATTTGCAAGTTAAGGCTCAATTCAGACAAAATTAGTGAATATGGCTAAAGGCTCTATCTAATTGGCAAGATACTGGGAGCACAGAATTGCTAGAAGAGGAGATAATTGCTCCATCTGAAAACTATTAAAGATTGGTTGTGACATAATCAGTGAACAGCAAAGGAAAACTCTGGAGGTACAGTGCCTTACCTCTGTGCTAATTAAAGCTAATCCAGAAATGTGGCGTTTAATTACTCTCTGATAATTCTTTTTCTGGAAAGGTGTTGAATGAAGAATGCAAGGCTCCAGCTTCAGGTGTTTTGTATGTTCAGGCAGGATGTTACAGGTTTTACATAGAGATCACACCCATTGACTTTAACAAGTTACTTGCAGTGCACACCACTGTCAAAGGAGATCAACAGCCACATACCCGGGGTTATAAGTCGCTTCTGACGCTACTATTTATACCATTCTTCTGGAAATGTGTGGGGTTGGGGGCAGTTCAGTTCTAGTAGTATAAAAAAGAATTGTTACTGTGTCCAACCGCAAAGAAACACATTTCATAGTTGGATTGCAGAATTTGTCAGAGTTCATAGAGGAAGTGTGTATTCATTGATTCATCTGTATATAAAGCAGAAGAGAAAGAACTAGATTCAAAACATGCATCTGTTCCTAATATACTATTTTATTGGATACTTCCTCTAGCGTTACAGGCAGTAAATACTGTGTTCCTACACAATCCAGCAGAGACAATCCACAGAGCGCAAGGGAGAGGGCAGGCCCACAAGGGATCCCTGCGCAGCGTACAGAGCACATTACAATGACATGGTTTTCAATATATCTGTCCTACATTGCGAGATGCATCGGAGCAGTCATGCCAAGATGCCACAGGATCCCTGTAAGCAGGACGCTCCATAAAATTAGCATAGACTAACATGAGAGAGAGAGAGAGAGAGAGAGATGCAGTTCACCTCCAAGACATGCTGCAGGGACTTGCTATCCTCTCCAGATGTCACTCATTTCATAGTCTATCTTCCATAGAAAAAATTCCCATGGGAACCCAAGAACACCCTCTGGGCACATTGCTTTGTCTAGAAATACCCAAGCCAGCTCTGACAAGCTAGCCCAGATGTCAGGCTGATGCAGCACTGCACAAAACCTAATATAATGCACTTCTTTGGGGACAGCAATTCTGCTTGTAAACGCTGATGAGAACACAAGCAACACAGGTACTGAAACATCTAAAAATGAGTGCCCAGCAAGTTAGAGCAGTCTTTGGGATTTCCTCTGCAGAGAAGCCAGTCTCTCCCCACTGTTTGAGGACACAGCAGGTCAAATAGACAGCATCAACTCCCCACCAGTTTCTGGGAAGGGCAGAAGGTCCTGTCGTGAAGGGATTTTGAGACAGACCTGACTACTTTGAATTCAATCCAGTGATCAAATACCCATGCGGGGAAAAAGGCAATTCAACATTTTACCATAAAGAAAGAAGTAGCCTATCATTGACCCCTGGGACTGATGACGGTAACGCTCCCTAAGCTGCTTCACTGGACAAAAGAGAAAGAACAACATTACGGTTTAAACCTTAATCATTAGGCACCCTAAGCCTGGCCAGGTTCAGGTGCTGAGTACTACATCATCTTACATCTGGTTCCTATTGCAATAGTACCTGCAGGAGAAGAGTCACAGGTTTTTGTGGATACCACACATGCAATTAGAGAAGGTAATAAAATATCTCCATAGAGGGGCTGTTAGTTCCTACAGAAAATGCCACTGTTATCATTTAAGTTTATTAAGTTTATTTAAGTTTACACTGCCTGAATCTCACAAATAGGCATAAATCACAAGGTCACCATTCAGAGGATTAGAGAAACAGGACGTGAATGGTCACTCACAGCTTGAGGTGTCACGGAAAGTAACGGAAGAGGAAGAAATACAGGAAAATAGAACAAAACAGGCATTTGATGCAGCCACTTGGGTCTACAGACCTCAGAAGGGAGGATAATGAGTTGGGGCCAAGAGAAGGCACAGAGTTCCCAGAGTGGGTAGAAAGCTGATATCTGCCCCACAAAGGTTCAAAATGAACAAGGCAAGAAATGGAGACCTGAGAGCTGTTGCAAGGACAGAGTGAAGGGGACGGGGCAGGGGGGAGGTACTCCACCAAATCAAATTCCCCGAAGCAGAGGTGACTTACAGCAAGGGAAGTAAACCCCTTTAAGCACCCCACAGAACTGGAAACCCAACATAAAAGCCTCTAGTGGTACACATAACTGATTGGACATTTATGTTAGATTGCAGCTCATAGATTATATCCATCAGCCTCACTTGTAATCAGCTCTAAGGACAAGGGAACCTGCAATTGGGAACACATCCCTGTGAACTCAACAAGTGCTTCAAGGGGAAAAATGTTACCAACTGCAACAGCCGGACAAGTCCAGGCAGCTTCCTTCTGTCCCAAAGCATTACTGCAATAGTACATCTAACAGCAAGGGATTCTACAGGACAAATGCAAGTGCATCCACTCTGTCCACTTATTTTTATTAAAAACACCAGACAACCCCCACCCTCAACCACAAGATGTTAAATCCCTTTTTGCTCTTCAAAACCATAAGCACCTTTTCCAAGCCATACCAGAGTAGGAAACCTATAGCAAAGCTACATATTCTTCATTCAAAATGAAACAGAAGTCAAACACCCAGGGAACAGCATCTTGCTTTTAAGTGAATAAACTGCACCAGCTTTGGCCTTTCTCTGTAGCATGAGACAACTAGTAGCATTATCTGAGCATTTCATCTAACAGATTTCCTGCTATAACAGCAAACTTGGAATTAAGCAATGCCTTGATCTCTCTTCCAATGGAAACTGCAGATTTATGGATCTCTCACTGACTTAGGGAGCGCTTGCTATACAGTGAAGGCACACAGAGAATATTTTTTTTATATCATCACCTAGAGTTGCTTGGAGCGGGACTCAATACTCAAGATGACCACTCCTAGTCCCACATTTTAAAAAGGACCCACATGAAGCAAACAAGAGTGTGTAAAAGAAACAAAACCACAAGGCAGCCAGCACAGGCTCCCCTAGATACAGTATATATATGCAAATTTAATTCTGCTGATTTCATGCCATAGTTATGCCATCTGAAAAGAGCAAACCAAACACAACTTTCCAGCCAGCTGCAACACACCGCAGTTGGTCTCCCAGCATCTCCTAAGGACAGGAGAAGCTGGAGGCTACAACTGTCCAAATGTTAAATGCTTGTTCAGACACCTCTGTACATGAGCTTTTCTATGAGATAACAAACCATCCTGCAAAACAGACTGAGCAATTCGCTCCAGCCTCACAAGCCACAGTGCAGCAGATGGCAAATATGATCGATGAAGCGTATGGGTCACATTTAATACTGGGCCCACTCACCCCAAGGTCAGCAAAAGACTTAAGTATCAAAGCACAAAGCCTGTAGCAAAGGCTAGGTTTTGAGCTCAATTTGCTGCTGTCAGTCATTCTTAAAACCAACCGTCAGTCCGACAGAGATGATAAGCATGTAGCAAAGTCACGCAACACAAAATGAAAAGGTTTTCACAACACCTCATAGTCTGCTGCAGTTTTAATGTTAGACCTGCAGTGTTTTGGCCACCTCTGTGGGTGCAGTTTGTCTTTGCACTGATTAGAGAAGGGAATAAATCAATTTAAAAAAAAAAACATGAAATGGGACTATGCAACTCAAATATAAGAACACAAATCCAAGCTGAAGAACAAGACCTCACTACTAAATTCCTAAGCCCAAAATCCAGGATGGTGGCTACAGCCTACCCCAATCCCAGCAGCCCCATCCTTAGACCAGAAGGATATGCTTTCATAGAATCATAGAATAGTTCAGGGTTGGAAGGGACCTTGAAGATCATCTAGTTCCAACCCCCTGCCATGGGCAGGGACACCTCCCACTAGACCAAGTTGCTCAAAGCCCCGTCCAGCCTGGTCTTTCCCCTTCTTTTGTAGAAGTCCAGAAAAGCTTTCTTCTTCGGGTTCCAGAAAAAAAATCCCAGACCATTAAGCACCAAGATACTACTTCCACCCCTCACCACATACATACATACATACATGCCTGCCTGCCTACCTTCCTCGAGCAACAGACTTCCTCCTCAGCAGCACATCCTCTCCTCGGCCCAGCTGTGGCTTTTACACCAGGCTTCAATTTGGCTACTTGGCTACAGCCATGGCAACATAACGAAGTCCCTTATTAACCCTTCCAAGGCCTGCTCACAGTGTGTTTATTCTTTTTTGCAATCATTCAGTTGTAGTGCTCCTTTGCAGGGTAGGTAGCCTTAAAAATATTTGTTTATTCCCTTTCTAGAGAATGAACTCCATGTCAATAAAGCCCCTTGTGCTCTGCTGTCCAGGTGGGATAACAGAATCCCCTCCTGAGGGAGTTCGGTCTCTACCCTGGGCTTTTTCCATCAGCAAAATATAAATCTGTCAAAGTGAAGTCTCTCACTAAAACTGTCCGGTGCAGAGGCTGAGCTGACAGAACCCCTGAGTCAGGGGCTGAAACCTATTGAGTTTCCTGACAGTCTCCATCCCTTCTTCACAGCACTACCTCCAGCCTACCGCTGCTTTCATCAGCTCGCTCATCACCAGATGCCAAGACTGTGGTATCTTGGGAAGGAACAGTCTGAAATGATCTTCCCTTTCCTTGTCTCCTTGAGAGGCCACTAAGCAGAATTTCATTTCAGCATTATCAAATTGAACTACTTTGATCACTTCAGTTATTTTCTTCCTGCCCTGTTTCATTTCCCCCTTGGGAGTAAAATGCCTTTGTGCCAAATTGCAAAGCTCCTGAATGCCTTCACAACACAGAGTTGCTGCTCTCCACTCCCAAGCCAGTCAGAAGAACAGGCTGCACAAGATAATCAATGTCTGGATGTGATTGGCACACAAATGAGGAGCTCAAGTGATAAGAAGTACATGGAGAAAGAGATTTTTTTTTTGCTGAGTTTGCAGCCCCAGTAAAAACATTTTTTTTTTGCTTGAAAGTTCACATCAGAAATTGGTCCATTCTGTCCATCATTTAGGAATAACTGAGGACTTCTTGGTGACGTTAATTAAGATCTCATACAACAGCATTCAGGAGAAACACTGTACATCTCCAGGTAGCAAACGAACAAGTGTTCGCCTCATCACCTCTCAGCTTGACTCCAATGCCTAGGCATGAAGCTTTCAACACACAGGATCCTTTAGCTGATATATAATACTGTAACCTCTATCTTAGGCTATGTCACAGCCACAGACATACCCCATTTGCTCTCCGTGCCTTCTGCTGGCTCCTCAGGCAGCGTCATTGTCCACTTTGTAGTCACAGTGCTTGATTTTACATTTATGTTCAAATAAGCCTGGACACAAGAAATCTAAAAGGCTGCTCAGCACCTTCAGTATTACAGTGCAATGCAAAGAAAAAGGCATCTGGGAGGAAACAACGGTTCTCAGTGGCCAGGCCAGGACTGTGGAATAAACCCACTGAGAAGGAAGAGCTTCATAAACACACACACAGACAGGTAAAAAACTAATACCATAAAATGGCAAAGCCAGATAATTGCATTCAGCGCATTTATTATATTTCTTTTGCCTTGCCTTTCTTCTGTCACAACATAAATGCGCATGTGTCTATATTCCAAAACAAAAAATATCCACTGCAAACGCATGTCTCCAAAGGAGGAGCACAAAGAACAGCACTCCCCGGAGTTACTCACCGCACTGCTGGACATCCCCTGGAGGGAGGTAGTGCAGTCTCTCGCACCACACACCCACAACATGCCCCTGGACTGTCCCCATGTAGGACGTGAGTACAGGACACTTGGTCTCTGGAGATACGTTAGGAGGGGCCCTCTCACAGCCATCTACTGTGAGAAGTTAATTTCCACTTGGCCCACAAACATGTGATTAAGATTCCTCATCATGGTGATGAAGACTACTGCAGTCATTCTGTCTATGGCTTCTTATGCCTGCTGTGGTGGTAACGTAAACCACACTACACCTCTCTTCTCACCCTTTCTTTCTTTTTGGCAAGTTTTGGAGCTGAAGCAGTGATTTTACTCCATCAACAAAGCTTATCTGCGGCAACACAGGCTGTTGCAAGGAGATTGGCTCCATTTCCACCCCCCTTCCAACACTCCATCAGGCTGAAAACACTTCTGGGCAGCTAACACTAAAGTTTCTTCCAAACATGAGTTTAATTTGTGTTGTACATGACATAAGCCCCCAACTGCAGCTGACCTGCTAGCATCCAGCTTGTTTGTAGCTGAATAAGCAAAACAACCTTTTGCTTTCTACCTATTAGGTCAGTGACATTGATTTCCCCTGACTGCAGTGGCTGCAGATCTTTACACACAGAAAAGGGAGAACTGAAAGTATACAAGTTGTTCGGGGAGCTGCTGCGTGCTGTGGGAAGTGGAGATTCAGGGTTGTTTGACTTTTTCATGTTTGTGTGATCGGCTAGTCCTGCGCTAAGGCCCTGGGTCCTAGCTGTCCACAGCTATTCACATTTTCTCAAGACACATTATACACAGTCGACAGAGATGAATAATTAAGTCAGAGGTACCCGCTAGGACTTGTGAAGGTGACATTTGGAATATCGGCAGAAGGAGAGAGTGTTGCAACCCTTTTTCATGCTCAGAAGTGTACTCCTTTTAGCATCAAGTCCTTGGTCCATTTGCTGTTGTCACAATCATTAATGTCATTAGCAGCTTCTGCGCTCCAAGGATGCAGATGGCACTAAGGGGCTTGAAACAGATTCTAGACCATGGGCTTGGCTATGAAATGTCCCATCCAAAACCACAAAGCACCCAAGATACAATCCTCTCCAAAGCCTCCTGTGTGACTAGACTCCACAAGAGTCATGTCCTCCTGGGCAAGAGGCTGTAGGTTCATAGTCAAGCGAGCACCGGAGGCAGCAACAACAGAAAGACTCTGCACCACATGCGCCCTTCAACTCTAGAGCTTTGTGTTCTCCAGATGGAAAGAACAAACCTGATGGCAGAGTCAGAAACCCCCTCAGGGGTGCCAAATAGTCTCACTGAAAGAAAGGTCCTGGTGCCTGCAGCAGGTATTAGATACCAGCAAGCACGTCAGACACCTTCCATTAACTGTCTCTTAATAAAAGTCTTCAAAGTACATTAGTATTAGAAAGGCACCGAAGAAACCCTTAATCATGATAGCAACTATTAGTTTGGGCCAGGGCAGTGAAATTGGCTTATTATGTGCTGTTCTTCAGATGCAGTCTGCCTCTATACTTAGAAAATGTCAGTTAATTTATGGACATGGAGCTTTTATCCGTCTCCTGATAGCTGGCACGTCCTCTCTCCATTTCAATTTGTTGGCTTGCTTTCTTATGTGAAATTCAGCAGAAAAGGGGCACGCAGATCACCCTGGGAAGCTCTCGGTGAGACAGAGAGAACAGAAACTGCCTTTAATTGTCCAGGAGAGTGTCTGAGCTCGACCTCAGCAGCCAGCCTTGGCCTGGGGAACTCAGGGGAGCTGTAAGACACATGGTTTTGAGGCAGATATAATTTTGGATAGTGCTGGGAGACTAGCTTCAATTAAAGAAGACAGCCATCCTAAAAAAGCTGTAGCATTTTTGGCATTTTGACATGAGCGAGGGGAACCCTGAACACTCACTTAGGATTGGAAGAGCCGACTTCATGCACACCCCTCCCCTGTTACATACTCCTACCAAGGGCAGCTGTTCCCATCAGTTCATCTGAGTCACCCTTGTGTTAGTGGACACACAGGGAATATCCCTTCCATGGGCTGCCTGTCTCACTGTGCCTTTTCTTTTTTGCTAGTCTGGAGGAACCATAGATAGCCACAATAGGGGATGATTCAACACCGAAAGGAAGTTGGCTTCGATGCCCTTTCCCCCTTAATCCTCTGCAACTGTCATCCCGCTGACACCAGCCCTTACGACCTCCACAACTGAACATCGCTTCTCCAGCCCCGGGGTTCAGACTAGAGGTCTTGACACTTCACACACAGCTGACAATTGCTGTGACAGAGGGATGCAAGGACAGGCAGCTGCTCGTGCTGTGAGATAGCTGTAAGCTACAGAGCTAAAAATAACGACAGTTCCTTGAGAAATAATGCCAAAAAAGCTTGTCATAGCTTGGGAATGTAGGCCTAGACATGGTTTGGTTCAGAGAATGGGTTTAGAACATGCTCCCCAGTTCTCAGCACTTTCAGCCTGCTTTGAGCACTAACTGCGTTTCTCTGCTCCCTGCTTACACCGTGCAGGATTACAGGGTGAACATCTTCCTGCGACAGCAATGGAATGACCCACGGCTGGCGTACAACGAATATCCTGACGACTCTCTGGACCTGGACCCCTCTATGCTGGACTCCATCTGGAAGCCTGACTTGTTCTTTGCTAATGAGAAAGGGGCCCATTTCCATGAAATTACCACTGACAACAAGCTTCTAAGGATCTCCAGGAACGGCAATGTCCTCTACAGCATCAGGTGAGGTGACTCAATGGGAAGAGCTCCACCAAGGCAGGGGAGGGCAGAGCTAAACTCACACTGTTCAAGCCTAAAATGAGAAAGCGAAGACTTTGAGCATGCCCTTGGATAAAAGAAATTGAAGATTTTTTAATGTGGGAGTAGATTCCTTAACATACCTAATGTAAAATTACTTGAGATATTATACTATGTGTACTATGTGAAAACTAGTAGAAGCCCATGAAAACTATCTTTTGAAAGCTGCAGCATTTCCTGACAAAAAATATGGGAACTTCTAAGTAGTGCTCCATGGCTTTGTCTCAGCGTAACTCTTCCCATTTATCCCTTTATAGCTAGATCTGCGAATCCATCAGTGAAGCTGAACTAATTGCACTGAATTTCCCACAGGAAATCAGTCAAATCCCCCACCCTCACTTCACTTCCAACCCCATCCACTCCTTATTTAAACCAATGAAATCAAGATCAAACTTCACGAGCTTAAAGAGGGTAAGTTTAACTCTATCTTGAAGACTTTTTCACCTCATGTATAATGCAAATTTGCCTGAGGTACGCACACCCCATCTCACACTGCAGCTCCCAGTGGCAGCCATGGGGAAATGAAAGCAGCATGGAGCTGTAAAAAGGGAAACAAACAGCTTAATGCTGCAACACAGACAGCCTCCATCAAACATCAAGGTTGTTCCAGTCCAAAGAGCAGATCTCTGGTGGCCGAAATAGTAAAAGAATTGCCATGCATGCTGGCTGAATGTGGAAACCTCACATCTCTTAATTTCTAAAAAAAGGCAGGTAGTAAAACTGCCACCAGCAACTTGGCAGTGCATGTGGCACAGAGTCCTTTTCCAGGTGGATTTGGAGGAGCACAGAGGGGGAATACTGGGTCACCCTTGCCCTGGGGTTGCTCTGCAAAACAGAGCAATGACTCAGCAGGGGACATGGAGCAATGTGGCTGTGCTGATCACTGTTTTCAAGACAAAAAGCTTCTATTGTTTAAAAAAAGAACTTTCCTATCTCTCATTTCCAAATGAAAATATAGGTTTCTTTTTCATAGAATCATAGAATAGTTTGGGTTGGAAGGGACCTTTAAAGGTCATCTACTTGAACCCGCCTACAATGAAGTGGAATATCTTCAAGTAGATTAGGTTGTTCAGAGCCCCGTCCAACCTGATCTTAAATGTTTCCATGGATGGGGCATCCACAGCTTCTCTGGGCAACTTGTGCCAATGTCTCACCACCCCCACTGTGAAAAATTTCTTCCTTATATCTAGTCTGAATCTACCCTCTTTTAGCTTAAAGCCATTACTCCTGGTCCTATTGCAACAGGTGCTGCTAAAAAGTTTGCCTCCATCTTTCTTATAAGCCCCTTTTAAGTACCGAAAATTCATGACACTCACGATGGAAGAGCACAATGTAAATACAAGGTGTTTCCAAAAGGAGAAACAGCTTTTCCTTTTTAAAAAAAAGTTTCCATCTAAAGTGCTCTGCCATTTTCTAACTGGATCTTCGCTACTACTATTTGCGATAGTCAAACTCTAGTTAAGGCATTTACAAGAACGTGAACTTTGTCCCATGGGCCCAAGACTTAACATGCTCAACACTGTCTTCACCAAATATCATCCTTGAGGATTTCACTCTCTGATCCCTTCTCAGCACACACTTGTCCAGCATGTGTTCAGCATCTCATGACCTAGGGGCAGCCACAGCCACCCCTGCTTCACATCTGGCAGATACTTGCAGTAAATTCTTCTCGAGGGGCTTTTCTGAAGATCTAATTGAAGGCTTATCTCTCTGATTGATCAGAGATGAAGTTCCCTGGCAGAGATGTGATGAGAAAAACAAGGTGGGAAAAGGCTAGTGGTGACTCTCTTCTAGTAGGGTGTTTGCTTAAATACAGAGAAAGCAGTTGCTTTCATAACGACGAAACTTGAACAGATCGATTCTTTCTACTGTCACATCTTCTGTCCCAACATGCCTCTAAACTCAAGCAGAGAATTTCTTCCAACATAAGGATTTAAGTTAAAGTATCATTCCCTCCTGCTAAGTTTCTTGCAGGTCTGATGATAGAAAAATTCAATTCCTCTCCCCCAGGATATTCTGCTATTTCTACATCAAGGCAAAAAGCTGAAAAATCTAAACACTTCAGGGAACAGCATTTTCAGCATTATCAAGCCAAATAACACGAGTCTAGCTATCTGAACCAAATAATTTAATATCAGCTTGTTGAACCAAACAAACTTGTTGAGCACAGATCATGGTATAGGGCAGCACTGCAATATACCACAGAAAATGCAGCCTGCACCTAGTGGAAAATGGAGTTTGGGAGACAAAAGTAGAGGTCTCAAGAGGCACAGCAGGAATTCAGGAAGATACAGAGGTTCATATTGACACACCACAGAGTGTCTTCCCTGCAGAAAACCCCACCAAAGTCTCTCTTCTCCCCCACAGCAACGTGTGATCTTGACCAAAATTCATGGGGTTTTTTTGACGCAGAAATGTCAGTTCAAAGATTTCCAAACAGTTCCCAGTCTCTAGAAATGCATCTGGGGGGGTCCAGAGAATGGGTTTGGGCTTGATGCTAATCCAGGCTGTTGTTAACCTGAGGCAAGAAATTAAGACCGAAGCAGCAAAACCATTTGGTGTGGGAACTCTTTGTTCTGCACAGTCCAAAAAAACATCGCAATGAAACGCCATCTGCAGCAGGCGACTCTGTTGGGAATTACATCACAGACCCAAATGTTCAGTGTTTCTGATGTTTTCCAACACCACGTGTGAAAGCACAGGCAGGGAAGAGGTGAAAGATCAGTCGTTCCCCGCAGCACACCAGTGTGTCTTGGGCAAGGTACCAGCCTGTTTGCAACATTGGATGTCAAGAGGGTTCACCCCCTCATCAGTACCACAAACTGTTTGGCATTCCCTTGTGTTGTCTTCTCTCTTCAGAATCACGCTGACTCTGGCCTGCCCCATGGACCTGAAGAACTTCCCCATGGATGTACAGACGTGCATCATGCAGTTAGAAAGCTGTGAGTCCTGCGTGCACCTCCATTTCGGAGAGGAGACAATGTGTTTTCCCTCTCCCCTGCCATCTCCCTCCCCAGCTGCACCCCATTCCCAGTTCAGCCTTCTCTGGAGGCTTGCTCAAGAACCACTCGCTAGGATTTTCCATTCATTCAGCACATGTGACATTTTCTAGAGAAGCCAAACCTTAAAAGATCCCATGAGAGGAGCCCTGGCTTGCTTGTATTTACATTGGCCTTTCACTTTGGAGGAGAAAGGTGAAAGTATTTCCAGCTGCAAATGGGATTTTTTCTCTCTGGATGAACATTTGCCCCTTGTACATGTTGCTTATCCCAAAGGAGGGAAAGACGATGAACAACTTCATTCAGAGAAAGAGGTCAAGTCTGAAAAAATGGCAAATAGCTCAACAAGCCAAACTGAAGAAAAAATATTCTTTACTGCAGACAATTCATTGCACACCATCACAGCTCCGGTGCAGATCATTAGACTAGCGTTTACCATATGCATGAGCAGTTCTGCCTCAACACAAATCCCATTCATTACAGCATTGCCAAAGAAGGCTGGGATAAGTCCCTGCCTCCAAGCATAGCTCTCGTCTACAAATCTGTCCCTTTCCAGATCAGTATTTAATGTTTCACATGGTGTTTGTCCCCTCCTCTCAACAGTTGGCTACACAATGAATGATCTCATATTTGAGTGGCAAGAAAAAGGAGCCGTGCAAGTTGCTGACGGGCTGACATTGCCTCAGTTTATCCTCAAAGAAGAAAAAGACTTGAGATACTGCACAAAGCACTACAACACAGGTCAGTGCTGTTTACCCTTAGCTGCTGGGTTCCTCAGCGAGGAACTGGGGACTGTGCATTTGCCAGAGTCTCTTGCTCTGTCTGATGGCACTCTGGTGATACAAACCTTGTCCTACACAGCTAGGGACAATATATATATGAATACACATAGATACGTTGCCAGTAAATATACACATATATAGCCAATAAAAAGCTAATAGACACAAATTTGTGGAACCCTACCCAGTAACACCTGCATCAGTTCAAGGGTATTTGGTCTGCACCTTCCCTCCCAGCATCTTCTTTTGCCTTTGATGTAAGAGAGCAGGTGAAATTTAAGTGACAAAGAACATACTGCCAAGAGCTTTCTTTGCTCTGTTGATGTTGTACATCCATATTTCAGAACTGGGCAGCAGCTGTTAATTTCCTCCTTTAACAAGACTCCAGTTCTAGGCAATGCAAGGAAAGTCCCCAGACAATAGCTGAAAACAGGAGGCTCGCCGTGCCTTACCAGTGATCTTCCATGTATCTCCCATCCTTCTCAGGCAAGTTCACCTGTATAGAAGCTCGTTTCCACCTGGAGCGGCAGATGGGCTATTACTTGATCCAGATGTACATCCCCAGCCTCCTTATTGTCATTCTGTCCTGGATCTCCTTCTGGATCAATATGGATGCTGCACCTGCTCGTGTTGGCCTGGGGATCACCACAGTGCTCACTATGACTACGCAGAGTTCTGGTTCCAGAGCATCACTGCCCAAGGTAGGGAACACGCTTATCTTCACAGGGGGAGGAAACGTGCACTCTCTGGGGACAGCACATGTCACCACACAGATCCTCCTGCTCAGCACAAGAGGCATTCTGCTGCCATCGCCCTATTCCAGTTTAAGGCCAAGCAGAACAAATTCCAGTCCCCCCCTGCGAAAATTTTAGCAGAGTTTAGCAGCAAAACTTCCCCTAAGATTCAGCACTCACCTCAAGATCCACCACAGCTCCCAGCAGCCAGGAGCTCTGTATCTTACAAACCCCTGCGACAACCACACATGGATACGCACTCTATATTCTACCTTTTACCCACTTGACCATCATACTTTTATAGTAGCAATGAATTTCCCTGTTACAAAGGCCTTCTGGTGTGGTCAGATTGGATTCCTGTTTTCCTTGCATATAAAACATCACAACTGAGACCTGGATAAATTAAAAGCTGTAGAATTATTGCTGCTTAAGAGCCCAGGAGCAGTTTCAGTGGCCTGATAATACTTTCATGTTAAATGATCTATATTTTAGTATCCAAGAGCAGATGTCAACCACATCATGGCTTGATCAACTCCTTCCAAAGGCCTTGGGAATAACATGTAAAATGGCAAGTAAAAAGTCATTTCGGTAAAGAAACTACGCCATCTAAGCCACTCTCTCTGACTCCTAGGTGTCCTACGTGAAGGCCATAGACATTTGGATGGCTGTGTGCTTGCTGTTTGTGTTCTCCGCACTTCTGGAGTACGCTGCCGTCAACTTCGTGTCTCGGCAGCACAAAGAGCTGCTCAGGTTCAGAAGGAAGAGGAGGCACCATAAGGTAATACATAAAGCATGAAGGACATGGCTGGAATCTGTCCCAGCAGAACATCACTACACGGTCAACTGAACCAAGCCACTATCCCTCAGGGAAGTCCTCAGGATATGGTCAGGTATTAAGGAGGATCACACATGAAAAAGCAGGGCTACCTCAATGAACTGTGTCTCTTCTAACAGTCTGCTGACCCCAGGTGTCTAGCAAGCTGTTAGCTTTTTGTTAGCTAGCCAAGTGGTCTAAGCCAAAAGGCTTGTTCTCAACAGAATAGTTTTCACACGGCAATGTTCTGCTCTGAGTTCTCCTCTTCAGAAGACACAGCAAGGGCTGGGGGGGGATGCAGGCAGGGAGGTGTGAGGGATGTCTATCAGAGAACAGCATCCCCCAGCGAGACAGCCTACATTAGCCCGGAGGTAAGTAACACCTCTTTTGTCTCTGTCATCTCCATGTTCAAAAGCATCTGCTTCTCAGACTGACTGCAAATTCCTCTCGGAAGGAAAGAGCATTATTCTTAGCCTCAGCCTCGCTCCATGCTTACTCGCCACGACTGACGCCAACCTGAGCATGCATGCGTCACATAGACACGCATCTTCTGCAGCCTGGACTCCACTAGCTTTTAGGTTGAGGTACCACAGCAAAGATTTCACCTCACAGGATGCACTACAAAGAAAGATAACTGTGATCACAAGACCAAAGGCATTTTAAAATTGTCCTTAATTAACTGGTAGAATCAGGTAGGTGGTATGAAATTTTCAGCACCAGGTGTGAGAGGCTGCCCTCAGGCTAGCATTAAAAAAACAGTAAATTTACCAGGAAAAAAAAATACACAATTTTGCCGATGGGAATCTCGAAAGAGTCCCGAGGAGACGACAAAGATCTGTCTAAAATATTCCTCATAGGTATTTTTCTACCCTCTACCTTAAAGAGCCCTCCGTGATCCATCCCATCCAGAGATGCCACATTCCCTTGCTTCACTGTCCCAGCCATTTAAAGTCTTTCCCAGAGTCTAACCTGTCCTAAAGCAGTTCACAGTGTGTGCTTAGAGAGCTTCCACCATTCCAGGAGGCAGTGGGAGCCAAGAAGCAGGAATCCCTGTCTTTTTGTAGATTTGCCTCTCTCTGCTTCAGTTGTCCTATCTGCAAAACAGGAGATGTTCACTTGTCCCTAGGCCAGTCAGAACCAGGAATGAAAAGCGTTGGAAAAATGCAAGGAAAAAGAAATAACAGATGAGACCATCAGCACCCACTGATTTTGTCTGGCCAGAGCAAGACCCTGCCATCCCAAAATCAACTGGGACAGTTTTGGTCCAGAAGATGCACCTGCTTAATAGAGCCAAAGCTAAAACCGCCCAACGTGGGTGCCTCAGTGCACTTATCTCTTCATCTAGATTCAGGCATCCTGCCTCTGGATCTGTGCTGTTGTATGCAGATTGCTCTGTTGATAAAACAATAAGGAGAAAAAGCCACTAATATACAGATAAGTTTAAAAGATATTTGCCGGAGATGTTCCATTGAACACAAGGCTGCTATTACAATCCCTGCCCAATCTCACAGCAATTTAATTGGAACAAAGCATAAACAAAAACACTTGCAAAAGCAAAATGAACAAGGTTTGCAGGCTCATCAGAAAACTAGGAGCTGACTGCAAATATGCAAATGGCTTCGTGCAGCTGCCAACCAACCTAATTGCTCTGTCCCAATGTCCTGACTTGTCTGGGTAGCTCTGCCTGGTTTAGGTACGACATGCCAGGCTGAAAACAAGTGAGATGTTGCAGTGGTCTGTGCTGGTGGAGGCAGCTGGGGAGAGGGCCAGCCCATGCCCACATTTATTAGGTCTGCCCAAATCAAAACCTACCAGCCATTCTTCACAGCTCCATGTGCCAGACAATGTGTCACAATCTGGGCATTAATACAAGTGAATCCAGACAAATCTGTTTCTTATTTTCCTGAGAGTCAGATGCAAGATGCTAGCCTATTCTCATCATTAAGAGTCTTCCTCTCTAAAAAATGAAAATCAAATCAGTAAAAATCTGTTGCCATGTTTCAATTGGCCCTTTCCATTTCTGAGCCACCTCTTACCTCCTTCCCTCTGGAAGAAGGGGAAGGAAAGACTAGAAAGATTGACCAGACACCTCTCTCCAAACCCATCACTCTCTCTGTATTTACTGAGGCAGACAGGTCCAAGCATGGGGAGATGTAGGGACTGCCATGGCCAGAGACAGTCACTGTCCCCTTCAAGGTATGGACCAGTCTGGTTAATATGACTTCGTCATCAGGCCCACCTGAAGTGTGTTTGGAGCATCAGGCCCACCTGAAGTGTGTTTGGAGACCCAGCCCAAGGAGGCCAGCCCAGTGTGGCTGGTGGTGCCTTTGCCCTTCTCCTTTGATATGGCACCTTGAAAAAGGCACCATTAGCTTCTCTACCCTGGGTATGGCCCTCACACAAAAGAAATCAGCCACAAAAAACAGCCAGTGGCCCTTCTGCAATGAGGGGAGAAAAGAAATTCAGTAAATTAGGGAATCAAGTGATTCAGGCTAAACCAGACGTGTCAGTGTATGTGCATTTGTGCAACCAGAGAAGAGCAGAGGCAGTTTTACATGAACCCCCGTAATATAGATGTGATGAGAAAGTCTATAAGCTTGGAGCATCTCAGAAAGCCAGGCCTTGGCAGCCGAGGCACGTGTTATTATCTGCACAAAGGACTCCAGTTAAAGAAAGGAGGACAAGTTAGGGGGAAGAGGGACCTTTGCAAAACTCTCCCTGGTGCCCCACAGCCGAGGGATGCTGGTGCCCGCTGCCCCCAGGTGCAGCCCCCAGCACAGGAGCTGGCAGCGCAGCAGGAAGGTCAGAAGTGGCACCCACTGCCCGAAGCCCTCCGGGTCCCCATCCACCCTCACTGCCAGTGCCTCACCCGCAGTGCAGGTTCTGGCCGCCTGAAAAGCAGAACGCCTGCATCGCCTATCATCAGAAAATCAGCCTTTTGACTCAAAAATTCTTCCCAAGAGAGCCAAGAGAAGAGTCTCTCACAAAGCATCTCTTACTAGATGTTCAGCACCTGGGCTCACCCAGCCCTGAGAACCCCAGCTGGGCCCTAATTTTTGGTGCCTCAGTTTACCCGACCAGAGCACTGGCACTGCAAAGACATTTAAGGATAGTCAAGTCTCAGGTGCCAGGGACCAGAGATACACCCAGGGGACACAACCAGAGCAGGGAATAGTTATCCAAAGGCCTGCAAATTTGCCTCAGCCAGGACTGCTGGTAGGTCACACAACTCAGCAGCTTGCCATCCTCCCCCCCAAAAAAAAACCAACCCCAAAACAAAGAAGGCTTGATTTTATTGGTTGTTTTGCTTTGCTCAGATATGCCAGCGTGCTCTTCGTCCTGCTCCTCCTCCCCAGCCCCCTGGCACGGTGCATCCATCCCACGCAGCCACCCGCTCGACACAGGGGCCATCCAGAAAAGACACTCTGCAAAGAAGAGAGGAAGGGGCGGCAGGGCACATGGGGCAGGCGGGCTGCGAGGGAGGGGGCCGGTAGGTAGGTCAGTGTTGGGGGACACAGGTCAGCGCTGAGGGACACAGCGTGGATCAGCCTCCAGCACAGATAATTAGTGTCATTGGTCTAAAAATTAGCCTCGGTGACCTGTAGTCAAGAGACTTGGGGTTCTGATCCTGCCTCTGCAACGCGCTGATTGTATTACTTTGGCCAAACTCGGTTTTCCCTGTGATCATGTCCCCACATCCAAAAAAATAGGGCTAAATCACCCTGAGAAGCCTGCAAGCCCTCCATCAAAAAACCAGCATTAGCATTTGCCTTTAGACTAGAAAATAAATTATTTTTCTTGCTCAATAATAGGAATTAGCACAAGCAGCCATGACTTACCGTTGACCTGCAGAAGGGCACTTCTGTTCCTTAGCTAAAAGATGTCCTGTGGGGAGGGGGCTGTGGGGCTCGGGGGGTCGCAAGGGCTGGTTGCACGCTGTCTGCAGAGGTCTTTTCCTGGACGGGTCTCGGCGCCTGCGTGTCCATGTAACTCTGTAGGAAGCCTCGGCTTCGACTACCTGAGTTACATGGAGCCCACTCCTTCTGGGCAAGCTGATACGGCACAGGCAAAGCAAAGAAGGTGCTGATAGGAGCTGGGGGGGAGGGAGAGGCAGAAGCAAAACAGGGGATGCAATTGGAAAAATGAAGGCCGTACCACAAACCGTTCAAGTATGTCAAAGAAGCCAGTGGGGTGGAAGTCCGTCCTGTTCTCCACGGGGTGCCTGGATCCCCTGATTTGCCTCTGTGCATCACGCAGCTGGCACCCCTCTATAAGGCTGATCTCCCAAGAGCAGGGGGTTTGTCCAAGGGCGCTGAGGTCGGGGCATGACAGAGGTGTCTTTCCCTTGCAGAGCAGGAAGCCGTCAGTGGAGAGCCTTATAGCGAGGGTGCACTGTCTATATCTCATTTTAAGTAGAGTCCCATGCTGAATCTGTTTCAGGAGGACGAAGCTGGTGAAGGCAGGTTCAACTTCACCGCCTACGGGATGGGACCAGCTTGCCTACAAGCCAAGGATGGCATCTCCGTTAAGGGCGCCAACAACAACAACACAGCCAACCCGGTCCCCCCGCCATCCCGCTCCCCCGAGGAGATGCGAAAGCTCTTCATTCAGCGAGCCAAGAAGATCGACAAGATCTCCCGCATCGGCTTCCCTATGGCCTTCCTCATCTTCAACATTTTCTACTGGATCATCTACAAGATCGTCCGCAGAGAGGACGTGCACAACCAGTGAGGGAAGGGGAGCAGCTGGGAGGGCGCGAGCAATCCTTTATATATGTGCAATAGCAATGCAGCAATGCATGAATTTAAGAATGTGGCAATATCTACTAAAAAAAAAAGGGGAGGGGGGCTGGGAGGGACTTTTAACCACGTGAATTGAGAATAACCGGCACAGGGAGGAGAAAAAAAAGCTCTTGATCTGGGGAGTGCAGGGTGGGGGTTAGTTTTACAGCATAGGAAGGTTTGGATTGCTCCAGCTGCAATCCAAGCAGTGTAATATACTAATATATATTCATGCTTAATTATAATGCAAAAAGAAAACAATCAAAAAAAAAGATAAACAAAAAAAAAATCCTTTTTTTAGCCTATTAACAGCTTAGATTCTCAAGTCACTGGAATGAGTCATAATTCCATGTGCAGAAATGACCGCAATTACGCTTTATCTGACTTTTGCTATAGAAAGGCCATACCAGTCAAGCACGTGGGGGAAAAAAAAAAGCCCTAACAAAAGGAAAAAGAAAACCAAGAAAATGATTCTATGCTTCTCTAGGTTTTGCACTTTGAAAACTGGATAGATGGGGAAACTTAAGAAAGAGGCTGCGGGTAGTTGTTTATTTTATATATTTACTTTTTTTAGTCACGGGTTTGCCGATCAAACACTTTGTGACTTTTGGATAGAGGAAAGCAAATACATTATCTCTTTCATCCCCATCAGAGAGCATCCAATGGGAAACCCGAAAAGGACATCAGGGTCTTCATCAGAAATTACAGGTACCTTATGTCCTTTTAAATGACCTGGCAGGATTTGAGTCCCAGGAGTCAGAAGTACTATATACACAATAATTCAGAACACTAGAAATGATGAAGGATTTATATTATTTTTTTTTCCAAACCCCTTTCTGCCACGTTTGTTTACAATGGGGGGATGGAAGCGTTGGATGAGTTAAAGCAGAAATCATATTTAAAATATAGAGAAAACAGGCATATTCATGCCTTGTTGCAAAAGGACAGGGCGAGCGGCAATATTGTCAGTAAGGGGCGGGTGGGGGGACAGTATGTACAGAGAGAGCGGCTTTTATTTTCAGACATTTCATAACAGTAATAGTAATAGCTAATCTGGGCCGATGGACCCAAAACTCTATTTTTGTATCTATTTTGGTGCTGCATTTAGCTTTAACATGGATGGGAAGACGGAACAGGCTGCTTCGCCCCGGGGTGGGGGGAGGCTGGCACGGTTTGGTNCCCTTTGGCCAAGTGGCAGCACAGGTTGGCGGTTGGGGTGGGGGACAAACACCAAACGCCTCCAGGGTGTCCGTTGAAAGCCTGGCTCAGGGCTGGCATGGGCGAGGGGAGGGCTTGATGCCCCACTTGCCTCGCTGGGACCCGGAGCGTGAGCCGGGCTGCAGCACCCAGGGTGACTGAGTCACGTTCGTTTGCACTTTAGCGAGGTGGGTAAAGGAGAGCGTGAAGGAAGAGACAATCAGTCTGCACTGAAGCACTTGGGGTCAGGTCTGGATTAGGCACTAAACGAAAGCAGAGGGACAAGCTTTCACTCTCCCTCCTCTCCCCTCACCCCCGACTCCTGCTCTGGGCTGGACCACAGCTGGCCTGGGCTGCAGATAGGATGGGAACAGACAGCTTCCCGCTTGCAGAGGCTGCATCCCCCATGGCAGCTGGAGCAGCTCACAGCAAAGTGCCCTCCAGCCCTGTCAGGTCCAGCCTGGCCCAGGTCAGCAGCATCCACGGCTGGGAGGTGGGAGCCTGTGCTCAGCCATGGGTGTCCCAACCAGTGCAGCCAGAGGCAGCTGTAGGAGAGGGCAGGGGGGGCACAGGGACCCGCAAGCCATCCTAGCACAGGGTCAGTGCCATGAGGAGGAAGCCCAGAGAAAGCACCAGAGCTCTCCTGGGCTGGGCAGAGGGACATCCATTTCCAAGGCTGCCAATTCAGCACCTTTCACCAGCACTAAATACACTTTATTTAAAAAAAAAAAGAAAAAAAAAAAGAAAAAAGAAAAGAAACAAAGGATACAAACAACAAGGAAAAAGAAAGGAGAAAAAATTAAAAAGCATGATGGTCACTGTGTGGACTAGGGCAAACGGCAATATTTCCTAATGTTTTGGCAAAGGCCACCTAGCTTTCTGACTCCCTTTGCACTGTTGAGACAGAAAAAGGTCATGCAATAACATGTGAACCAGTACATCAGCTCCTTCCCTTTATCAGAGCAGCAGCAAACTTGTGAGCTGAGGATTTCTCCTTCCCCTGGCAGGCAGTGCTTTCCCAAGGAGGGAGAGCTCAAGCTGTGGAGCAGAGCCGTTATCTGATGCGGGGACAACTTTCCGAGCCTTGGCTGGAGCCCAAATCCGCTGCTGGCTCTGGTTTTGCTTGCTGAATTATTGAACTCTCCCTGCATGCGCGCCGGCCGGCCGTGCCAACTGCGGGTTGTGCGACTGCTTTAAACGGTGCGTCCTTGTCTGAGATGAAAGAGCAAATCCAGGGAATTCCCCTCCCTGCCCGGCAGCAAGGCAGAGGCTTGGCAGCCCACGCACCGCGGCTCCTTGCTCACACAGGGGAACAACCACAAATCGCTGTCATTTGGATAAAAAAAAGGTCTCCTGCCTGGATGTCCAGACCTTGCACTTAGGGGTCCGGCAATTTGGTTGTGGTTCACACAACTTCTCAGTCCCCCTGGGCTACTTGGGATGGCTCAGGAGGGCACAGCCAGCTGCAGGTTTCCTTCCTAACTGGAGCTGCTCTAAGGAGCTGCCTGACAGTTGTTAACTAATCCCATACACCATCCTCCCACCCAAGTGAGTTTTGATCCTGCATCCCAAGGGCAAGACCAGAGCAAGGAGAAGGAATATGTTCCCACCTTGCTTCATTCTGCTCCAGCTTAGAGAAGGGCCTCGAGACCAAAGAGGAATCCCATGATCATCCTAGACCTGTTCCTTGGAGATATAGATAAGATCACATTTACTGCTTCAATAGAGCTCCAATGTCACTTCTTGGCACTGAGGAAGGCAAATTAGGGACTGGAAATCATCAGAAAGATGCTTGTGTTTCCTGCTCGTACAGAAGCACTTCAGTTGCTAGTGGAGCCCATGGGAGTTTAGGGAGTGAAATAAGAATTACACGCTTACCAGCCCGCCTTTGCATCCAGTTTGACCCTGCCAACCGCTAGGCACACTGGATGCTCACCCATAGGCAGCATTGTTTTCTCTTCATTAAGCAGCCAGTTTCCATTCGGGCTGCTTTCCAGCCCCAGGGCTGCCTGCACGGTGATGGCGAGCAGCGCTCACGCCCCAATATGAAACATGCTGGGGGCTTGGCAAAGGTCTGAGGGTGCTGAGATACCTGTCCCACAGACGTCCTGCCAGACAGTTTCACCACATAGACAGGACCTTAGAATGTCCCTAAAGCCCTTGTCAAGTCTGTACCATTTTCAAAAGCAAACATTTTTCTCCATTTGTACTAGGCTGTGTTTAGCCTCTGTGTTGCAACAGAACTTGCTTTGGTAACCTATCTCATCTTTAAAGTAGGCTGCTTTAATAGTGCCAGCAATTACATTTATAAGTAAGAATGTACAGGATTTGATATTGCAGAGTTGCTTCCAGGCATATTGATGAAATTTAACTCCATAATTGTTAGCTCTTGTTAAGAATGAGGCTCAGAAGCCAAACCTCTGAATAAAATAGAAAGCAGTCAGTCTAGCAGTAAAGAGAGAAAACAGTGTCCTAATTCACTTAGACTCTTCGGAAAAATCATAGCTTTGTCCCAGACAATATTTCCAGGTGTTGCTGGAAACGTATCACTTCATGAGCAAGAATTATTTTTCCTTAAATATAAATATAACTGTGGAAAAGAAAAAAAAAAACAAAAATAGGATAAACTTACTATTTTTTGGTCAGGTAGATGAGTTTTTCCCCACTTTGATTCCTGATGAAAGCAGCTTTCCATCTGGGGGGCCAGTACCACGGAAATCAGAGAGGTGCTGAAGAGGGTCCAGGACAGACCAGGGAGCACATGGTCTGCTACGGACTGGAAGGCTCAGCCTTGACCCTGGCAAAGCAGCAGCTCGCCTTTAAACACACGGGCAGGGTCATTCGCCTCTTGGGTCTGGTGGTGCCCTCCTTCCTCCTCTCCTGGAAGCCTTTGCTGGTCAGGGCTGGGGGACTTTGTTCCTAAAAGCATCAAACGATTTCAAATGCTGAATATTCTCACTTCCAGGGAACAGAAACTATTTTTTTGTTGTTTTCCCCCGAGTTTTCTGGAAGGTTTGGGTTTTTTTCTTCTGCCTCTTCCAAAGATCTTTAATTTTAAGGCAAATCCAAGACGATTTAAATTCCACTATTGGTTGTCCTTTCTCTCAACTGTAATTTGAAGACCTTGCTTGGTTTCCTAATGTTGGTAGAAAAAAAGGATTAGAAGTATTTACAATATATATTTTTTCAAAAAGAAAGGAACGTATGAAAGGAGAAAAGGCTATTTTAAATGTTTTTCCACAGATTTTAGACAATCATATTTTTGTACTGTACTGCCATTCCTTAATAAAACATAGTTCTTATCCCTCTGCCAAAGACAGACAATCTCTTTCAATACCCCAGTTCCTTACTCCAAAACCTTGCCACCTGCAGCAGTTGATAGTGCAATATGGACCCGTTCTCCCTCAAAACCAAATCCTCCTGTCTGGGGAACAGGTCCTGCCCTGCTGGAGCACCCCACAGAGCTCAGTTCAGTGAAAGAAGTATCCAATCCCTTCCCTTCTAGAAAGCACCTGACTCTCTCCTGTCTTCTTCTCAAAGGGAGATATACGGGTGCTGCTCCTGCTTCAATGGATTTGTATCATTTGTATGCAGACAGTATACTATTTAAGTAGAAAATTGAGATACTTGATTGCTCTTCAGGGTGCTAGGGTGAGCACCAAAGCAGAACTCATTAATTTTAGCATCTTCAAAATTACTTCAGGTCCTTTAAGTCTTCCCATCCCCTCATCTTCTTCTCCTTAACAATTATTTCTTAAGGGCAGTTGCACATCTCTCTTGCTCAAATGAATCTAGAGCATGAGTCTGTCACCTTGTTCAAGTGTATTGCATTTTCTTGTGTTCATCTCCCTTCTTTCTCCACCTGAACTTTCATTTCTATGGGGATAAGTTCTTCAGCTCTGCAACCTTTGAAGAGTCTGGCACAGATAGGCGCTTTGGAAAATACCAGACAAAATATGTGAATAAACCCACATCTCCTAAGTGGGCAGCGTAACAGTTAGCATGGAAGTGCTCTCATAGAAAAGCACACATGAAGAGGACTCCTGGGGAACGTAGGGGTGGCCAACGAGGTCTTTTTTGACTGTGCTCTGTGTGAAAGCAAAGCAGCATAAAAGAGAGAAGGCAGACGTTTTGGCTATTATCTCTGTAGGGCTCCATGTTTTTCCATGACCCAGTTATATAGTGACTGTTTATAGGAAATTAGGTTCTTATATTCCCAGTCTCCTACTGCAGTGTGCAGCAGAGGGCCCCAGAAGAAATAAGCTGTTGTGAACCAGGTGATGTGTAAGGAACTGTTGCACATTTTGCACAGGGCATCTGCTCAGAGCTACTTCAGGCTCTGCCTGCAGCACATGGGGAGACGCAGGTGAGTCATTCCTCTGAGAACTGCTGGGATGAGCAGCCGTTGGGTGATCCCACGCTGAGGGAACCCTGAAGTGCTGGAGATACTGGGGTTAGCTTGGTAAGGGGAAGCGCAGGCTAAACCAGGTGAGGAATCCCAACCTGCAATCTCCCTCACAGCAGGCATCCCATGCACATGAAGGCTGACCTTTTTGTTTGTAGAGTTGGCAGCTTTCCTGGTTCATCTCTACCCTTGCTCACCCTACCGTGGCTGTCCCAGCATAGGACCAAAGCCCCTGGTACTGTTACACAGCAGAAGACACAAACCATATGGCAATCTATAAAGAGAGGGATGATTTCAGCACCTAGCAGAGGCAATTACTGGTTAAATTATCAAATAAGGATCCTGGCATAGACTGAAAGAGAAGGGGAAAAAAACCAAAGAGCAATAGGAGAAATTTGGTTGCATACCACATCACTGTCTTCTCCTGGCATTCAAGGCAGACAGTGCTAACAGGAATGATGCAAGGGTCAAAGCTGGCAGCAGGAATTACAAGATTATATTAAGCAATCGTGACCATCGTGTCTAGCAAACCTAAGTTGCAGTCCTCATGTACTTTAGAAATTGTAATGAAGTCTTATCTTCGTGATATTCCTGCTCCTGGGTCTATTGTAGACAGAGCACTGAAACCCATCCAGAGCCATCTATTCCCAGTGCACGTGTGCACTGGGAACAGATTCAGCACAAGGGGACATTGCCACTTTGGGGGAAGGCAGGGATGGCTTCATGTTGGCTTAATCGTCACATCAGCACTCAAAGCGTCACTGCTGAGGCTTACAGGCTGTGCTTAGTGCTGCCGCTACTCCTACCAACAGTAAGAAGCCCAGCCACAGGAAGCACAAGGGAGAGGGACCTCAGCAGCTTCCCAAAAGCAGTAGTTCTCAGCAAGGAGAAGATACAAATCCCTACTACCTGTTCCCAGCCTGAGGTTCAAGTACGTTGGCACTCCCAGTATAAGGTCATCCATCTTTTCCTGGACATAGGATGATACCTCCATGAACGAGACAGCGTGGCTTGAAATTAGCTTTTATGCAAAGTGGCAAATCTATTAATAAGTAGCTTAAACCAAACAAGGAGACCCTCTTCACCTACCCAGGGAACTTGGCTGAGCCTGGCTGGAGCACAAGGTACCGTCATTAACTACATGCTCTGCCTCAGAGCTACAAGTGTGTCATCGCTATGGCAGGTGAGTCAAGCTTGGCACAAGCAGGGACAGGCAGAGCTGGCCTAGAGCTGCCAGGTCTGAGGGACGCAGAGCTCATGCGTAGCTTTTGCCATGAGGGCTTTTGGGGAGCTGCTCCCAGGATCATTAGCACTGTAGCAGGCTGAGACCACCTTCCCCAGGGGGTCTGTGGGAGGACGTGTCCACCTTACTTAGGTACTCGGTGATACTGGGACACTGTTGGGTTACTTGTCTGACAAAGACATGAATCCAGCTGAGCCAGCTGGCCCGGGATGAGCACACCACAGAATTTGGGCATTAAATTACAGCTCCAGGTACAAGCTTGAACCAACCTTGCAGTGAAGACACCCTCACAGTCACAATTACGTTGGAGGCCTGATAGTGGTGGTGTTTAATTCAGCATCACCCTGTGATAGCCCTGCTGAGAACACCACGCTATGACTTCCAACAATAGCAGAATTGGGGCTTGGGCTTCAGTGTTTCTTGCTTGATACCTATTCCCCAAACAATGACATTTATTGAACTAAAGCTATGCAATATTAAACAGGTTGTGCCAAGAGCGGTGCCCTTAGCCACCTCTCCTGGATATGCACTTACACATTTTTAAAAAGTATCTTCATCACAGTTGCTTGTGATGGCCTAAAGAACAAACATACAAGCCCTTGAGGAGCAGGGCCAGCTCTGGAGCTTGTGATGTACCACAGATGGACACAACTGTGGTGTGACCACAGCTTCTAGGTCAGCTCTGCTCCTCTGAGGCTGCAGCATTAGAAGTAGAGGAGTCCTAAGTTCAGCTCCCCACCCAAGAGCAGAGCGAGGGCAGGGATCAGAGATGAGAGAGGAAGAGCAGCTCAGGGCTCATGTAAGGCACAGGAGCTTGTAGTACTTACTCCTCAGGGTACTAAGTGGAGTCACAATTGCAACCCCAGTCCACACGGTCCTCCTGGGAGTTGAGGCTTTAAATAACCGCAGCTTGTTCTTTGAGGGGTGGGGAAGAGAATTCATGAGGTTTGACTTGACCCATGGAGGAAAAGGTATGGTACAGCATGGGCAATGTCATCTTTGAAAATAAAGCTTGAGAAACCAGCAAATAAAGAAAGGAAGTGGCAGAGAAGGGGCAGGCTCTGTAATATAAGAGCAGTGCTGGAAACACATCTCACTGAACTCGCACACTGAGGTGAGGGACACCACTACATCCTTCACAGGCAGGAGCGTAACAATCCTGGCAAGTCCTTGATCAGATGATGCCTCCACTTGCCATCAATCCCACTTCTCAATCAGGAAAAAGAGAAAAGCCCACACCAAACAAACACACTAATGAATTAGACTATTGTTATATCCTCTCCTTATCACTTCATTTAAGTAACCATGGCCAGTGCTATTAGCCACAGCAGTAGAGCTCAGCTCTACCAGAAGCACTCAGCTAAAAGCTGGCCCAATAAATTCTTAGCAGAAAGGAGCACAAGTTCCTTTAGCTTAGGCTTGCCTAGGCTGGGGAAACAACCGGACAAGGGCTTTGAAACACTCTGATGCTCTGCCTTTGCCTACGCTGAACTTGTACTGTTTCCTTTCTGTTCCCCTCTTCCCAAAACTGCTTATGTTTCTGTCCAGAACACTTGCGTTCTTCCAATTCCAGGGTTAGATGAGAAGTAAGCAGGGAAAGTAAGCTCAGAAGCAGCATGGACCAAACTGACACATCCCCAAGTTAACCTCCTCCAAGCAGAGAACTGTAAAAACAGCACCTCCATCCCCAAGTTGATGCCTGCCTTCCCAGCCCTCCAGCACTGAGCAGGGTTACTGAACTCAACAGGGCACTTGAAAGACAAGCATTTCAAAACCATGACTGATACATCACTCCTTAAATCAGGTCAAAACAGGAGGTTGATCTGGGGATCTGTCAGCTTCGGGAGTACTTAAATTGGAATTTTGGGGAAATAAACATTAAGGTCCAAACAGTGGTGCCATGTGAGAATATGTAATCCACCTTCCCCTCGCTGGGAAGAATGATCTGTTGTGCTTGAACTCTGCCTTTGAGCTCCGTCCTGCTGCTCCCTGCAACATCAGAACGTCTCACTGGGCGACCAGCGCTGCTCTCCCTGCGACTGGTGCAGCTGGTCAGGAGAGACAGCCCAAATCCAGACACATACCGGGCAACAGACACAGACATTAAGGCACAGAGGCCAAGTGACTTAACTCACACATGTGGAATTAATTATCCTAAAAAAGGACCACCTGGAGCATCTCAAGCCTCCTGTGAAATGGAATTCATACACAAAGAGACAAGTTTGTGTGGTTCCCGAGCCTGGCCACGACACACTGACAGCATGGCCAGAGCTCACCTCTTCTTTCATGGATTTACCAAGCTGAAGGAGATAGATGACTGTTTCAAAAGAACTGAAACAGAAGGCAACTGCGCTAAAAGCCATTCACGTCTGCATTTGAGACATCGGAAAACTTGTGTGAGTTAGGAGATGTCTAGAGATGTAAAGAGGAAGCAACACACCAAGGACTTCACCCGAAAATGGCCTGACATGCAAAGGTCACAGTGCATTTCATCGCAGTTTACCATCCCTGCAGCATCGGTGAACACCATTCTGGAAGCAGCCTTTGAGTCCTGAAGGTGCACAAGCCTGTCCCAATCAGCTGCTTGTAACCACCCACCCGAGAGCGAACAACAGCCATAAGCAGGCATAACATCGTTGCGGACAGTGACATTTTATGGACTGTGTTGTCTCCTCACATTCCACCACAGCGTGCAGCATATCATGCTTATTGTATTAAAACAGAGATGAGGAGTAATGAAAAACTTACACTTAACTGATATAAAAAGAGGGGAAAACCCAGGAATTTCTCCCTTGCAACTAATAAACGCACACCCATTTACATTGTTTTGTAAATGAATTTATCTTTAGAAGAACAATAAAAATACTTCAGATATTTCTCTTCAGGACAACCATTGCACGTTTGGTTTTACTTTGGAGGGGAGATATGAACACACACACACACACAGCAGGAATACTTTCTAATTGAAAACATACAAAATGGGAGCAGGAACAGCTCAGCACCTAGAGAGAATGTTTTCCTTGTGTCCCTGACAAACATTGTCTCAGTTTCCCAGAAGTATCCCACCTCACTGGTCAAACCCCAAGGAATCGGGTATCTAGGAAGAATACGTCCCGAAAAACTTTTTGAAAAAAAAGCTTATGAAGTAGTGGCATTGTTTTGTCCTATTTTTCTGTATCTCTCCCATCTGTAAGCCATTTGTATCAAGAAAATCTTTGTTTCCAAAGCTTGACTTACTAAAGCTCATTTGTTCCAAAACACAACAGCGCCTTGATACTGTTTATACCAGGGAGAGCCAAGGGCTCTGACAAGCGATGTTCCTGGCTGCCCCATCCCCCTGCCAGCAGCCACTGTCCCCCCAGAGAGGGTAACACCAGTCACCCTCCACTCCCCAGTGGAGCTCGGGGTAAAAACACGGGGTTTGTCAACACAGACCCAAGACCTCAGCTGTGGGACAGACCCTCCCGCAAAGGGGCAGGGCAGACCACTGGGGATTTTACCCTCTTGACATGCCCAACCATCAGCGCCCATTTATCAATGCTCTTTTGTCAATACTAAATCCAGATTTGAACTACTTTTGCAATTCTTTTTTTTTGTCCTTGTTAAAAAAAAAAATCAGGATACAGACATTTTCTCAAGCTTGCTAGTTCTCACCTGATTAAGAGCAAAGTCAGAGCCTTTTCTTTTAATTTTTGAATCATTATTGAGACCTCAGATTGAAGCAGTGGCTTTAAAACTCCCCCAGTTTAATGAACTCTTTTAAGCATAGGAAAAGAGAGGCAGCTGCTGTTAAAAGGACAAAACACATCTCCCTTTAACTTCAATTAAGCTTCTTTAAAACAGGCATTGAAATAGTTCATACTCAGCTGGTTTCGTTTTCTTCCTTGCAAGGTGGGTGCTAATATATCAGCATCTCACAGGAGACAAACAGAAAAGCATTCCCAGGGTAAGAATTAATCACTGGAGTTAAGGTAAGAAGGTAGAGCAAAGTGCTCTCTGAGTACCTCTACTGGTTCATTAAAAACACAGTCTGAAAGAAAATAATGGAAAAAGTCAATGCTTATTAATTTTTATGCTACTCTCCCCTCAAGAACAAAGGAGTGACTAGAGAAATACAGAATATAAAATGTGGTACCTATACTTAAGACATAAAATTCTTCAACACAAAACTAGCTTAATCATGAAGTGCTGAGATCTTCTCCCTACCCACCTTAAAAATGGACCTCCCTATCTTTTCTATATGAATTTATTATATGTACTATATAAATATATACATACACAAAATTGGTATGGCCTTACACTCCATTTAAGGGTATTTTGCTACATTGGTCAGAGTGCAAAGCAACTGCTTCCTTAAAAGCAGCATTTTTACATCATGATGAAATAAGCCTGTAACTTAAACAATTTGCATGACCACACAGGAAACAGTGGCAGATTATTTTTCTGGCTTGTAAAAAATTTTAAAACAGAAGTTCTATTTCAGCAGTTTGAAGATGGAATGTAAAGTTTCTGCTGTTATATGTATATAAAATATATTTATTGAATCATACATTCATGCTGATTCCAATAAAAAAATAAAGATTTTTCTGAAATTCTCTCCATGGATTTTTAGTGCCAGAGGTTCCATGCTGCAGCTAAGGTAATGTTTCATGAAAAGAAGGCAAAAGACCAGTTTTACTGTTAAGCCTTTTATTCTGAAGAATAACCTCTCCCATCTGTGACCTCCTGAGCTCCACCCCACCAAGGAATTCCTACAACAGCAGCCTTGCAGCATGGAAGAGCGCCCATAGCATTCCGACTTCTGACCTGCGCCTTGTTTCAGACTCTTGCCAGGGTAGCACAGTCAGCCACCACAGTTGCCCTTCCTTGCCCAGGGCTCAAGATCAAGTCCAGGCAGCAGAAGCAAGTTTTCCTCAAGCACGATCAGAGGGACACATCACATCTCTAGTCTCTATAAAACGTGCAAGTCCCTCTGGTCTTTCTCACAGTAACAACAGGTGCCCAAACACAAAGTTCTGTTTGTGTTGTCTTCACAATACCCTGGATTTAATAAAAAAAAAAAAATCAGACAAATGAACACTCTACAGAGCCAAACTATGTCTTTAAATTCTCATGCTAGCTGAAACAGGGTCTGGTAAGGAGCTCAGTAGTTTGGGCCTAGGGTCCATTAAAAAAAGACAGATGTATTTCACATACCACTTTGCTAGCTAGGACATGGCATTATTTATACATAGCCTTAAAATTCTGTGGTAGATGAACTGACCTTGGTACAGACACCCAAAATGACATTTCAGAATGTTAAAGGACTGCCACTCACACTGAATCTCAAAGATGGACGTGATAAAGTATTTTTCCTTCCACAGTCAGGTGCTTTGTGAAGTTTGAAATATCATCAGTGGAACAGCAGATCCCACTTGGCTTGGCAAGTGGCATTTTGTGACAGAAAATAGAAGGGCAACATCCTGCCCTCCAAATCTATTCTGAGAACACACCATTACTCCAAAATCTGCTGTCTTTAAGGAATGGTGGTTTGAAAGCATTTTGCTCTATTGTTTCATGTCTCATAACTAGATAAGCTATTAACAAACCCTCTTGCCCCATCTTCCACACAGAACACAAACGAGGAGAGCAGTTTTTCAAGTTACCAGCCAGGGTAAGAATGATACTGCTGGGAAATCAAATAATCACTGAGATAATTACTTCCTGCTAAAGCATGCACAACTTAAGGAAACTGGTGGTGTGCCATGTGCTCTTAGCCCCAGGCAGCAGTGTGTAAAGCAAAACAATTAAAAAAACCCCACATTTTATTCAAAAATATGGTGTCCCTCCAATAAATGCAGAATTAGCAGCTGCAGAGATGGACTCAAGATCTTCATCCCTCCACCCAGAGACACCCTTTTCACCAAGGAAAGTGAACTCACAGGTCTAAAGGACAATCCTCCCATGCGACACTGCTAAAGAGCGTTTCTCATTCACATTCAAGTCAGAGCTTGCTGTTACCACATAATGTGTCAGCACACAGGCTGTTTCCTACGCCAGGAGTAAATCCTTTCTGCAAAGCTCTACTTCAAATAGCATGCTCACCACCTCCACACTTGCCTGTATGTGGCTAGTGTACACCCAGGACACAAGAACTTCAGCTCTGAGCTAATTCTTTGTCAAGAAAAAAAAAAAACCCAACCAAACCTGTAAAGAGGGTCCTGCAGAGCAAGCAAGTGATCCCTGCCTGAATCCTCAACTGCAGAGCAAACACCTGCAGTCCTGAGCAAACAAAACTTTCATTTTGACTTTGCACAACAGCCCCATGCAAGTCAGCTGGTAAAATATTCCAGGAGTTCCTCCCTGCAAAGGAAAAGGCGATAACTAAGCCTGGTTAATTGTGCAATGCATTTAACCAAAGAAAATGCAGCAAAGGCAGCATGGCTTCCAGTTCTGGCGGTATGAAATACTACTGCATACGAAACAGTCTTATTTCAACTCATCTTACGCTTCAGAAGAGGCCAGATGATACCTAGTCATACACGAAACCCTCGTGCTCTCAGAAGGGCAGACCATTAAGGTATGAGGATCATTAAGGTTGTTTCTAACACTGTCCATGTGGCTCATGTGGGTGCAAAAGCAGCCTGTGACGCATCTGGCCAACTTTTCTCCATTTCCTACTCCCTGCAGAGCACTGGGACATCAAGAGCACTTCGGCAAACAACACATCACTATCTCGATTCAAGTGGAGGTGCTAGCAGGGAGACAGAGAGTCCTATTCATTTGAGACTTCCCTGTGGCATTTTCTTTCCAGAAGGCATTAGACTACCTTGGTTATTAGAGGTTAGCCATCTTGTAGCTATTCTCGCTCACCACAGCCAGCCGAGGCAAATCAAATCACAACTTCTTCGTAGTCATCTTCACCATTAGTGCGTGCAAAGCACTGAAGACCTCAGACAAGAGACACTAAGGTATTAACAGCACAGTCACTGCAGAAACCAGAAGGGCTTGAGGCTACTAGAAAGTTTAAATAAGAAAAAGCCAATGTGACAACATTTTACAGCAGATCTTTCCAGCAAACTTTGTTATTAGCTAGTCACAGAACAAAAATGCAAACGCTAACAGTCACTCTACATTTTGTTCAAGATGCTGTCAACATAACATGTTTTTGAGAAGTATTTCTCTACAAGATATTCCAAGAAAACTTTATGTAAATATTTTATTTTGCCTGCCATCTTGGACAAGAACATCACTTTCTGGGTCTTTAATTATTTAACACATTGAGAGTATGAGTCATATGAAAACAAGCATACACTTCACCTTATAGGCTTTGAAATGCTTCACTAACATTCCTCAGCTCTTTTTCAATCCTTAGCTCTTTTTCAAGCCAGAACTGTCCAACTCCCAATACAGAAGTGGTGTTTCAGGGCTTACGGGTGCTTCTGCAGATTTGGTTAAGAGCTAGAAAAGCTTCTATTAATAGCACTTTAATCAGTCTGAAGTGCAACCTGTTACTGCAGTTATGGATTTAACGTCAAGAACAGTAGAAAACCAACAAATGAGAAGACAAAAAAAAAGTCAAACAACAGGGATAGTGTCCAATGAAAGACTTCCATTGCACACCTTCACCTCGTGGTCAGTCCTGATACAAAAAGATGCAGAGAGTTGGTTTTTTTTTTTTTAGTTTTTAGAAAAATACCAGTTACCACCACAAGAGGAAGCAGTACATACTTCCAGTATGCTGGCTGTGAGAGCATACCACAGCTATTGCTGTCACACTTAGCTCTCCTCCCATTCACCAAGATATTTAAGTCTTCAGGAATAGATGGTAAGCAAGTCAATCTGAGAAACATTCTTAAGGAGGGAAGGGACAAATAGCGTAACACAACTCTGAAGATAAAGCTAAAATAAAACAGAAACCAAAACTCTACTGACATTTAGTACAACCAGGCTCAACCACTAGGGTTTGGCAAGTAAAAGGCAAAAAATTACTGTTCCGGAAAACAGCTAATACCTAACCTGCCCTTTGAGCAAGAGCAGCTTTGCTCTAGTTTTCCAAGTAAGCAAAGGTCAAGAGATATACTGCATATGCACAGCAATTATATTAATAAATCAAGAAAACAAACAATGAACCCTGACACATGTAAGCAAACTTACTAAGCAGCTCTCATATTACAAAGAGCTCTGAAGGTCTGGTGTAGACTCAAAACTGCTGTTTTCATCCAGATGTTTAACACCACTGTTACAGAAATAATACTGCTTCATGCAGTACAATCTTACAAGGTCTCTTTAACTGAAGTTACCCTGTTTCATATTTTATTTTCAGTTTCATCTTCTTTGAGGTAGTGGAGAGCATTCAACATCTTAACACCAGGACAAAGAGGCACCTTCTGTACTTCTGACAAAAGTGTCAGTCATCTTCTTCAGGTCTGGCAGAAGCAGGGTATGATATTAATGTCTAAACTGCAAAAATAACTCTATTACATACAGTAGTTTGAAGTGTAAAGGATGTGACAGAAGTACTTCTGCTTCAGTTGTACTTTTGCAACACTTGTTATGGGGCCTGTCCGGCCTCCAATCAAAGTTACTAAATTCTGCATCCACAAAGTACTTGCTTCCACTTATTTAAATGCAGCCAAACCGAGGAACAGAAAGTATTAAAAACTTCAGCTATAACCACATCTACCTAGTAAACTTCGTGACTGAAGGAAGAACCTCTTCCCCTTGGAAAAACTCCGACATACTCTTGACTTGATAAAGCAAATCTAGACCTTTTTTATTTTTTTTTTTAAACAATTTGCCAAGACTGGAATGAGAGATAAATAGAAGGCACAACAATTTTGCTTTTTTTATACAAATACAAACTAAACATGAAAAAAACTTCCTATTTCAATAAAAAATTTCACAAGTTCAGGAAAAGTGTTTTAAGAGTCAAGTTCTAGACATTTAAAACCTATCCCACAATCCAAAATTTTAAAAGTGGTAAAACAGTAGTTCAAATTCCTTTCCGTGATCATGTATCAAAAGAAAAAAGGTTCTACGGATACCCATTATTCCACTTTTACAGCGCCACTAAGAGAAAGGTGAATGTCAATTTTTCAAGTGGCAATATCTCCAGACCAGAGGATGTTCGTATGACCCTCAAAGGATAAAGCAATAGCTTTGTTTTTTCTGCCCTTGAAATACTTGTCAAGTACTATGTTTTCCTACAGGCTCTTGAACGCATGCACGTGAAATATTATTCCACTGACTGAAATGCACCCAAATTCAGTAGAAAGGGGGGAGAAAAAAGAAAAAGAAAAAATAAAGAGACATTCCTTTAGGAAAGACCACTGGTACCAAAAAAAATCCAGTCCGTAAGTTTGAGGTGAACAAGAAAATTCAGTTCTTTTCTTTTTAAAATTCACTTTTCCTAAAACGTTGTTCCACAAAGCTGGAATCTGGGACAAGGACTAGAAAAAAAAAAATCACAAAACCATAACACAAACAAAAAGGGGGCCAAAATAGTATCAAACGTAGCAGTCTATAACAGGCTAGGGCCACATTCCAAGATACCCAAGGCTGAAATTCACAAATCTGCAGGAAAAAGGGTTTGCGCCACCATGTCAACATCCGTGATGCATTCACTGGCGTTGCCCGATCCCCCTTCCAGCTCCAAATCCTGGCTTCTGGGACATTCCTCCACGTGGAGGCCCTCGAATCCCACCTCCCAGCCCCCCACGAGTGCCTCCAGGTCCACGTGGTCTGTTGTCTCTGCGGTCACCCTCCCTGGCAGCTCGTGTTTTCTTCTCCTCCACGTTCAGGCGCACCTCTCCCCTGAACATGATGGGCTGCAACAAAAGCAGAAAAGGTACTTTCATTAATGACTCACTAGTAACTCTTCAATGTCAAGCAGATTCCTGCAACCTTGTCCCCATATCCTTTCTCTCCATCAAAGCAGATCAAAGTGGTTTATGATTGGTTACTAGAAAATGGCAATAGTCAAACTATGCTTTTCAAGTGTCACTCTTTCACACCTTTTCAGACTGGATGCAATCTCAGGCTTCATACTGGGCATTCCAATACCTTTTAGAGAAGGCATTGAACGAATAAAAGTAACCTACTTATATTAATATGCGGCAATTCACAGCCTGCCATCATGCTGAGTCACAGCTGATTTTTCTTATGGCATGTCAGATCCTCTCTGCCACCTTGCTATACAGGACAGTGAAGTCTTTCACTTAGGTCAAGCTCAAGTTTTTTTTAGAATCGCAGTGACAAGTGGTCACTTGATTGGGGAAACCTCACTGCAGCAAGAACAGAGAGGAGCAGGACTGCAACATCCCACAAACCTCACGGCAGACAAGAAGTTTAAGTCTGCAAGAACCCAAAAACTACAGGAATAAGGAGTCATTTGTTCCAAGTTATTCCTGCAGTTGCATAACAAAAAACATGAAAAATATGGTCCATCATTAGCACAAGCACAACACTTTCTCATCAGATGGAAAGACTATCCACTTCTACTGAACCAATTACAGAAGTAAAACAGAGCTAAGAACAAAGCACGTTGCCCTCCTCTAGCCATAAGCTGTGCTGGACAAAAAACAAAGCATCACATTACAGTCTTGTTACCCACTCCAGTGCAAACTCCCACATTTCACAGGAGGCAGCAGACATCGTGTTTAGCTTCTTGGGCTAACAGTCTACTAAAGCCTTTTAAACTCATAGCAAAGCTTATCCTGAAAAAAGTCCTACTGTTTCAGGACGTATGTTTGCTCCAACCATTGGGTCCATTTGCAAAACAATACTACAAACAGAATTTAGTGCTGTTCAAAGGAGGGTAGGAAGTACGTTAACTGCTTTCACAGGACTTAAGTCTTTTTATAAAAAAAAAAAATCTTAGTTCAGAAAACCACACCCATCCGTTATAATTTAAGCTTTTAGGTGGGTTTGCATAAAAAGATACTTTCAGTGCACCAACTTTGCAAGCTTATTACACATCTGAAGTTGCACTTGGAAGCCTGCATCCACTCTCTTCTCCGGCTCCAGTTACACTGAGTGGCACAGTTGAACAAGAAAGGCCACAAAACCCTCTGATGAATGTGTTTTTGGTACTACCTGGACATAAAATCTGGCACTCAGCTCTTAAGCTCCCTCTATCACTGCGAGAGAGCTCTGAGTGAACATTTCAAGTTTGTTTCAGCATAAACTCAAACATGCAAGTTTAAGTCACTGCTAAGGGTGCTCACATATTCCTTGCAGCTAAGAAACGGTTTAAGGACCCACTGTCACTCTACTACTTGTTCCCACGCTAATTCAGGCCATAGTCAAAGAGGTTTACTCAACCTACTTCTAACACTGGTTTCAAATCACTTGCTTTAGACTTCACCCTAGACCACACTGGAACTGCCCAGCTCACAATACTAAGAAAAAACTTCAGGAAGCAACTCTTTATCAGCATTCAGATCTTGAATCACCAGTTCCCTGCAAGAGCTCCTAGGGCTGCTGGCCTTCATATGTGTTAAGTCATCAAGCATTGCCACAAACACTGCTGGCATCCCACAGCTAAAGGCCTCTAACCACATGAAATATACCAAGCTTGGACCAAATCTCAGGGCTTAGAAATTTGTTCACTTTCAATTTAAGAACAGAAATATGCTGGCAATATTGCTGTACAGTAAGGAAGTAAAGAAGAAAGGATGCCCCTGTCTGGTGAAAGGCTAGCTTGTAAGCGAGCACACTGCACACCTTTTGTGGTGTACCCAGATTCATTCCCTATCACCACACCACACAGTCATGGGGTGCACGTTTTGCATTAGCCATCACTGCTAACAAGCTGGGCAGGTACCTCCTGCCTTTGTTAGCAGAAATTCTTTTCAACCTGCTTCTCCCTTTAACCTCTTCTCAACCTCTTTGACAAACATGATTCTACTTGTCCACAGGGTCAGACTCTCTCTACCTTGCCTTCCTGAAAGCTACTTACCTGCTTCCAGAGTAGAGTTCAGCAGCTTCCAACTGGCAAAAGGCTTTGTAGTGAATAAACTCATGTTCATTTAATATTTTTTTTTTTTTTTTACAAGCTACTTCAATGACAAGAGACTCAATCTGTACAAACGCTGCACAGGTCTTGGTAATAGGAGGGAAAGACATCCCACCCACTTTACAATGCTCAAGAAAGGGCAAAGGGACCAAGTAGAATATTTTCTTGTTAGAGTAATCTGAAAAACATTGCCTGATATTAACAGACCAAAAACCACTAACTAGAATTTTATTTACCCTGCTGCTAAGGATCTTCTGAACTGGTTCAGGATCATCAAACACCACAAACCCAAAATTGGGGAGCTTTCCACCACTGTTGATGCGGAGTTCAACAACATTGCCATAGCCTGCAAGAGAAAATCCAAGTTCTTGGGTCATACATTAGAATGCTCTGTTGACCACGCTTATGGCAACAACCCCCAAACCCTGAGAGCATAGCAAAGCAACTAGCTTACTTTGGAAAAAGTCTTTAAGTTCACTTTTATCAACATCATGGGGAAGGTTCCCAACAAACAGCTGGTGACTGTCCGGGTATCTCACAATCCGTCTCGTTTCCACATCACCTTGTTCACCCTCACGAACTTGAACAGAAAAGTAAAACTTGTTTAAGAAAAGCTAGTCCACACAAACACACACGAAAACAAGTCATGGTCAGAATTAGCACCTTTAAAAACAATCAGAATTCACACTCTGTTTATCCATTCATATATAAAAAAAGGTATGCGTTCTACACAAGCAAGTTTGTAACTATTTGCTTTTTATCACCTGACTGAAGACAGACACTTCAGTGGAAACCCAGATACTTCAACAGAGTGATAGTGAAATTCAGCTTTAATGCTTGCCAGACATTCAGACCAAGATCATCTAAAATAACCACATCCACAACAGCAGAAATCATTAATTTCCTGAAAAAATTAATGAAATTTTAAAAGCTTTCATCATCACATTACTTCCCCTAAAACATCAAATAGCAGAAAACAACAGTTTACTCTTTGTGGCTTCTCTTACTTGGTCTAGGACCCCTCTGTGGTGGGATGCTTGTTCGTTGCTCCCTCACTCGCTGATCCCTCTGAGGTCTCTGAGGTGGGGTCTGAGATTCAGGCTTTGCCTCAGGGCGGGGCTGTATATATTCAAAAAGGAGTTAAGAGGAAAAAATCATTCCAAACAATAGGGTTCAGCTTTTAAGAGCTCACTATCAAGCTGTTGATAAAATAACTTGGAAATACAGGAAAAAGTCATAGTTCTTTCTACCTGTGACTAAAATGCATGTTAGCTCACGTTGGGTTATGTTAAAAAGGAAACATGACACTTGACTAAGTTAAAATTTCAGAGTCATTCTATTCAGTGTCATATACAATAAAGTGTGTCTGCCCAAAGTGGAGTGGCAGTTACACAGACAGACTGTATTACATACACTCATTCATGAAAAACCCCATTCATGAATAGGCAGTGGAAAATATTTAAAAGGTGACTCTTGTTCAGAGGGTGCAATCATTTTAGATGGCAGATAGATCCAGCACTCACATGAACATTCTCTGCTTTGAGTCCATGAGGAACAATTCCTTTTCAACCCAAAAGCCAAAGAGTAACACTTTTATGAAGTCTATCATGAGACACTGAATTTGAAAGTTTTTGCAGTCTGACAACTCAGATCATAAGCAAGTATATTTCACTACGTTTTTCCCCACCTCAGTTTACTGTCAGCAGTTTAGCACTTAAACTTCTCTAGGTGCTGGATTCCTACCTGCGAGACCGGTACTTTCACAACATGAGGTGGTATTCCTGATACTGGAACAGCTCCACTGGGAGGGAGGTTCTTACTGGTTACTGATGCCCAGGAAAATGTCTAAAAAGAAAAGATTGCAATTCAACTCCAGATGCTTTTATCCTTCTGAAATATATTCCTGATAGTACAGCTGAAAGACACAGGGTAACATAACAGTAACAAATTTTAACCTGTCCTTGAAGCCCTGGATCCAGTCACCAGCGGTTTCCTCTACAACTTCCTTCAAATCATTTAAATTCAAAAGACTTGATGTAATGACAAGGGAGTCACACTTCCACCCTATTTCTAAATTCTATGTGGAGTTGAAATAGGACACAGCAGTGGCCTAAGAGCAAGCATCACATCAAGGTTAACTTAAGCATTGGTTTTTTTGAGTACCACTTTCACCTCCCTTAATACCGGTAAGTGACAAAAATCCCCAGGCAGAAATAAAGTCGCATTTCACCCATCTTCCTCATTTAGCATATTGGTTGCAGTCTGTTAGGAATCTCAGCAGCTCTGTTTACAAAGAATCTGAGCCTCTCACTGCTGCCACAGTTCCCACACCTACCAAATATACAAAGCCCTACCTTAGCTCCTGGTATTTTAACCATCTACTTATTAGCTCGGATTTTAACTACCCATTATTATATAGGAACTAATAGGAAAGAGACAACTGATCATGAGAAGAGTAATTTGGGCAGAGGGGGGAAAAAACCACAAAGCATTTAAACACTTCTAATTCCAGGTATTTTTCCCTCTTGCCAGAGAGGATCGTGCTCTGTGAAACAACAGCATCAAACATACTGATGAAACCACCACAGCACAGAAGACACCCATCCACTGTCATTACCCTGGAGTCCTCTTGCACTGCAGGAGCTGGATCAGCAGGAGCTGGAGAAGGACTCTTTTCCACAGTCTCTTCTGGAGCCGACTCCTCTAACACCGGCTCAGATTTTTCTTCCTGAGCCTCTGGTTCGGGTTCCTGTTCAGGTTCAGGTTCTGGCTCGGGCTCTGCCTCTGCAGCCGTCTCTTCCAGGTGTTCCTCAATGTCATTGCTATTAGACAGCACCACAAAAAAAACAAGAAAAAGATGTGTTATTGTATCTGATTCTATTATTGGGTGGCAATGAATGTTACTTGTCCAATACAAAAATCAGGTACATCACATTCGAGAGGACAACCAAGGCTAATCTGTCTAGATAATGCCACATTGAAAAGAGATGCAAGTTTCACATTGTTACGCTACATAGCAGCAAAAGCATTACATCTACTGAAAACCCAGAGTTTCTGCATTCAGCCTAACAGCACTTTGGTTTCAGCTGCCCAATAAACAGAAATCTTTTATCTGTCAAAGAGGAAAATCATGAGTAGCAATAAATTCAATTGACCTGTTCTACAAGCAGTCTGTATTGCACAATATCTGACTTCATCTAGTAAGACATTATTACCTGACAGCCTGCTCGTAATAAGCACCAGTGTCATCAGGAACAGCCTCAGGTGTCTGCTGTCTTTCCTCCGGTTCCTCCCCTTCCTCCTCTGATTCTAAATGAAGTTAGAAAAGGAAAAAAATACACCACACACATCTTTAGTACTTGGTACCAATGCAAGGCATGTTCCAAAACACAGATGAAGTCTCTGCTGAAAAGCACTATCAAGATGTGACATGAAACAGACATTTCCTTATACTGCCACTGTCACTTCAGTTACTCAGTTTTGACCAAGCTCAAACAACGTGTTCCAAATAGTTCAGATAAGCAGATTTATAACCTACAAATCTGACTGTGACTGCTAAAATAAGTCTTACAGTTGTTTTAACAGAAACAGAATATGCCAGAAAAATAACAATCACCTGCATGTCAACTCCTTGCTGGAGCACAGGGAAACTACAGGCAAGGAATAAACCTAGAAGAACATGAAGCTTAATGCTGATCTGCCTTCTCCAGCATGATTATTTCCTCTGGTCTGGGAATGGAATGTTGATATAGACCCAGAAACAAATATCAGTAGAACCATCCTGCTACTTACCCTCTGGAGGCTCGGTGTCAGAGTCACCAAAAACCTCATCTTGGTAGCGGAAGATATCATTGTGGACATAAAACTTGTTTGCAACAGAACCCTAGAAGCAAATCAAAGGCGGGAACCGATGTAATTACATCAATTGCAGTAATGTAAAAACTGAAATAATGAGAAAACAAGAGCAGATTGATCAATTTGCCACCTAAGATTAACCCACACTCTCCTCCTCCAAAATGTGTGTTATTCAGGGGAAAGAAAAAACAGATGCATACTTGACTTGCTAGTGTGATGCATGGAACAATGGGAAAAACACACATATTAGTGCTTTTAATTCCAATAGGTCACAACACTGAAAAAGTAGGAACGAGAACTTTTGGGGTCTGACGTATCAATTCTTAGCTCCAAGTCAAACTGAAAAATATAGTAATCTTGCAGTCCCCCTTTTTCACTATCATTTTCAATTATGTGAACTGTTTTGTTCAAAAAAAGGTGTCTTTTTTAAAAAGCCACCTCAAATGCTAAGTCAGTGCTTTATACAAGAAAGTCTGGAACCCACGCCTTCAAACAACAGGAAGCATCTTTCTCTTTCTACTAGTCCTTTTCAGTAAGGGGACCAGTTGCTAGGAGAGCAAATCAAAGACAAAATAACTTTACAATGCTGAAGAAAAAAAAAGGTGTGTTGCACATACCTAGTAGCCAAAAGTTAGGATATTTACAACCGCAATTATGATATCCAAGATTGACATGAGACCATACAGAATTAGTGTAGTTTCCTAAGGAAACTGCAGAACATTACTGATGAATTTTGTGGCAAAACTACCTTTCCCAGTCTAACCCTTCAGACTCCAACACTGAACCAGACAGGCCTCATTAATCCTGACATATTAAAAGCACTATAACACTAGCACTCAATACAGCATACCTCAGGTGCCAGTACAAATGTTTGCATGAATCTGCGCACAGGCTGCATGTTATTGGAGAGCTCTCCCATCACCTGGACTACAACACCATCATTGAGAGTAGCATGGGCATCCACATGACGAATCTTTGTGTGACAGTCCTTGAAGTTCAAGGACAGCACCTTCTTATGGATATCCTATAAAAAACAGTATACAGATTACACCACAGAAACCATTTCTGCTAAGTTAGCTTTCAAAGAAAGCAAAACCATAAAACGCTCTTTCAGAATATTTCCCTAACCCTAGAGAGAAAGCTTGGCAGCACGCTCTTTACGTTTGCTTTGCCAGCAATTTTACATTGTGAATTTTAATAAAGGAAGCATATCTTGCCTAACTGTTGCTGTTAACCATTAGACAGTTTTCTCTTTTTTTTCCAGAAAGCACTTGGACCAAGGGGGATTCACAAGAGAATCACCGCTGAATGTGAGTCTTCTCACCCACAAAGGCAACAAAAAGGAAAGAAAGAACAGTAAGGTTTTAAGCACTTACAGATTGCCCGTAGACTGCGTCAGCTGGTTTTCCATTGGAATCCAAGCCACCATGGACATAGGAAGAGTTCTTTCCGTAAAACCTGTTGGAAAGAAATATTTTGACAATAAGCTTTGTTATGTAAGAACATTGAGCCTCTACATTAGAGCGCACTATGAATAATATACTCTCAAGCAAGTTTTCTGTCTGAATTATTGGAATATAGCCATACGATTCCATAATCCTATTAGTGACTTGGGAGCAGGGGGGTTTTGATCAAAGGGCAAAATGCGAAGTTCTATGTAAGCTGTAGTGTTCAGACATGACAGATACCCAAGCATTAATAGCCAAAAAACAAAGTCTCATAGGAGCTACATGATCCAATCCCATTCTCCCCATTCTGTACAGGGTCCCTAAAGCAACATAGTACCCTGATCACCCAGGATGCTGAAGGCTTCCCCTCAAGTTCTGGTTTAAAGCTTGAACAAGGAGCAATGGTACTTTTTGTTCATCTACAGTAACAAAAGTACTGCAGGCAAATCTTTCCTTTATAACTTTGTAACTGAAGCATTACAAGCTAAAATGTCATAAACATCATGGGACTGCATTCTGCCAGCAGATAAAAGACTAGAACTGAATTCCATGGCACATTGTAAACTTTCCTCTGACCCAAACAGACGAGGTCAGCTGTCCACCTAAGAACAGAAATACTCTGAATAATTGTTCCTGAGATCAGAAGAAGGATGATTTCAGAAATTGTTTGTCTAGCAATTCAAAGCACAGCAAACCAAAGCATATCTTCAAAAATCAGGTTAGTTCCAGCAATGTAGGATATCTATCAAATCAAACAGGACCAATTTGATTAGATAACAGATTGTAGTTTGCTGCACATTCTTAATTTCTCCAATTTTCGTTTAAGAAAGAGCTGCTGGCATGACTAAGACGTACCAATATAAAAAACATACACCATTTTCAATGTTTTCCCCTATTCAGGGGTATTGTACCAAGACAAACCACAAAAATGCTTAACTAAGTAACATTTATCCAACTTTCATTTATATTGATTACAACTAGAAGTAACAAGCAACACACTTTTGATTCACATTTTTTCTTCTTTTTTGCTTAGAATCCATCTATAACAGCATTACAGTAACAACCAGAATAGATATTTAAAGAAGTCCTGTAAACTTTATCATCCATGTTTTAACCCAGCTGATCAAAACTGAAAGCAATCTACACCCGGAGTCTGTCTTGAGTAAATCAAATTTAAGTGTCCAAATTCAGCAAGCCAAGACATGGCAATAAGCTTATTCACCAGTTTTAACAAACAAATTAAGAAATTCACACAGAAAAACAGATCATAAAGTGAAGCAGAGCTTTACCTGTGCAAATAGTCAGGTGCTTGGTTCAGCAGAGTATAGTACTGCCTCACGAATTCCCGCCCGACCAGCAGGGGACTTGGCTTCTCCATCACCATTTCTTTGGTCAACTGAAAACTACAGAAAAATAAAAAGCTTCATAAAACACAAGCATTTTACACTGCTGTTCACATACTTAAGAGCATAAGCCACATAATCACAGTAGAAAGCACACACCGAGACCCATTCGCAGTTTTACCACAGTAAGCAGTTTAACCAATGTGTTTTCAGAGTCATCAGTCTGGTGCTGAGGAGAGGACTGCTGGGTACCAAACCAGTGGTGGGACAGGCTGTATGGGCAACGGAGACTACCTTGTAACATGCCAACATTTAATCATCCTACGTACCCTCAGTAAAAAGCAGGTGGCAAGCAAGTATGGTTCTTCAAGAGGATTTGCTAAGTGGCTAAGTCATTTACAGTCGATCCAAGTTCTACTTACCTCACTTGACTTCACAATCAGAATTAAAAGTCAGATGTTCTAAGGCAAAGCCTGTGCTAGTGTATTAGAGGCATTTTTAAAAGGTCAGAACAAGTCTGATCTATTTTTATCAGCAGCACAGCACTCCTCACTTGTGAGTGACAAGGCTCTGTAGAGGAATATTAGTTTATATTAAAATTACCATGCTACAAACAAACACATGCTGCTCTTCACTTGCTTCCAGCATGACTCAGCAAGTCACCTCTTTCTTAAATCCAGAGGACCAGTCAAACTAACAGTACCACCCATACCTAGGCCCAGGGACAAATCAATCTAGTACCTTCTACCTAATTTCCACGGATCCGTAAGTTACAAAAAGAAAGTCTTTGCAGGTAGATTACACAGTATGTATATCTTCAATCCAGGTCAGTCAAAACCAAAGCATATTCCTGAGTTTCCTTGCTTTCAAATACTCATACACACGCGGTTAAAACTGGTAGAGAAAAAGCACTGATACCAGAGCATATTCTGCTACCTATATACAGAAAGAAAAGTAGATTTTCTGCTTCATACGCAATTATACCAATAGGTAGCAGGATGGGTGCTTAGTGGACAGTTTTGCTGTTGATGTATCACAGACTCTATATGTAAGGTATCTAGTTTTCCTACAACTATTCAGGCCCTCTAGTGCCGAGAGTAAAAAGCTAGCAAAAGTGCTTATCTGCAGCAAGTCAAGCAGATGTTAACCAAAAGGGCATTAAAAGACCACATGTAGCAGCTGAAAGAACTTTCTCCCCATTACTGACCCCCAATCCCTTACCCTACACAACACTTTCCTGAACACATGGTATGCAAATTCAATATGCACATATTTCAGGTGTGCCGTGCAAGCCCAAACCAATACACTACTAACTTGAGCCCTCTCTAAAAAGAAATTCAAGAGTCATTATTTACTTATCTGCTTTTATTTAAGACTGCACAATTATAAATAGCTCCAAGAAGTGGCGGCATCAACTAAAAAAAGGAAGTCAAACTGAGTAACCATCTAGCACAGACTAATACAGATGGAGTCTGCAAAGTTCACACCTAGGCAGTTATGTTAGGACAAGCTTTCTCTTGTCACTATACATAACAGCATCCTGTACCCTGGATAAACAGAGTTGCCACAATTATCATCTGAACAAAACAAGGGGGAAAGTAACACAGACTGCCTCTCCCGTACTCAGTACTTGTTCCAGTTCTTCCAAGGATCTCGTTTAACGCTTTCATTACATTTGCTATATTTCACAATAGTCCTGTAAATGCTGAGAACTGAAAACAGACTGTAGCTTCAAGACAGAGGTGACCTACCAGGTTAGTGTTATTACAGCGACAGTTTCCAATGCACACCACATAGAGGTCTGCAAAGGAAGTTACAACCATACTACTGGATGTACCAGGAATGCAAGACAGAAGCTTCGAGCGCCAAAGAGAAGAACATACAAAAACCAGACAACATAGAAGCTGATATTTTGGACAAAGCTACGTCCAAATCAATCTGGCAAATTCCTTATAGCTCAAACTGTGGTCTAACACCCAACATACCGTCATCAAAAGACACAAGGCAATGTTTACCCATACTGGCAAAACATACAGATAATATATTTGAGGATGCGATCAGACACAAACTCCCAAGCGATGGTCAGCAGGCACTGCATCCAGCTTAGTCGAAGATACAGTACACAAATTCCTACCCTAAGAGGTATGCCGTTTAAAGTTCAAAACAGAACATATAACTAGAATGCTATTAATATGACAACAAAAACTGCTATAGTTTTGCACACATTGATGTGTTTTGCTCTGCTTTTAATACAACCCCCCCCCACGGTTCTTTCACTTTGTAAGTTTAAAAATAAAATAAATGCAAAGGTTACCCATTCTGTTTTTAAGAAGCACTTTTCCCAAGTTTAATACAGGGGAGAAAGATCAGACAGGCTTCAAAGGATGTATACATGAGTGCCTGCTCTTTCAGTAGGAAGCCTATGCATCACCACCATACAAGGGAATGTTACTTACATGATAACGTGCAGACAGGGTAAGACCAAACACGACTTAGAAATGAAAAAGGCTTTTCAATACATTCAGAAGCTTTGAGTTATTTGAGGATACTTTCAAGGGCTAACCATGCAGAAAGAAAGTAATACTCCATAGCTGAGTCTGGCCTGCAGGAAGTGCTCAGATTCTGCAGACTGCTTTCATTTTAGGAAGTTCCCAGTTATCTGTGGTTTTGCAGAAGCTTTCGAATTGTAAGCATAATGTATTACAGATACAGATGTCCAAGACTGAGCAGTCTGAAGTGACAAAACCCTCAAAGATACGAACTTGTTTGCCTTTCAGTGCGTGTTAAGTTAGATGCCCACAAAATGTTACCAGGTAAGAAAAAACGCCACAGGTAAAGCAAGGTTAAGTTGTGGATACCACTGCTGATTTCCTTATTTAACTTTGTTTCCTGTCAAGCACTTGTGAAGCTCTATCATTACAAGGGGCAGGTCAACCCTAAAGCAGTGGGAGTAGAAATGGCAGACAGACAAGACCTTCACTTTCAGATCCAGTTGGCTTAACTGACAATGCAAGACTTCACTGCTCCACAACAGTTAAAAAAAATTGTCTCTGTGCTGTGACCTTACAATTAGAAAACCTGTCCTACCATAACCCCCACAATCACTGTTTGAGTATGGCAAGCTCTATATAAAAAAAAAGCATACAGATGTTGCTTGCTCACTCTTCTTTTCCTTTTTTTCTTCCTGGGCGCAGGGGGGTGTTTAATTTCTTTGTAAAGACTAGTTTACCTGGAATTCAAGCTTATTCCTATAGATTCGATAAGCAGGTCTTCTACTCAATTTTGTAGAGTGCTGAATCAGGCTCTTCTGAGAATTATTTTCAATTGCTTCTAGAACATGAACGTGCAAAGCTTGACCTCCTCACATAATGGTAAACCATTACCTGCAGCACTCAGATCTCAACAGCTCACACATTAAAAGCTCTTTCAGATTTCTCTTCTTCACTGAAAGAGTCCTCACCTGTATTAACCCACTAGCACATCACAGAATCAGAATGGTTTGGGTTGGAAGGGTCCTTTAAAGGTCATCTAGTCCCAACCCCCCTGCAATGAGCATCTTTGACGCTGTTCTGAGCTGTCTCAACGCTGTATTGAAGACATACGGTTAAGTGGCTCTTGCTGATTATGTCTGTCATATTTACATACTAAAAATCAAAGGACTTCCCTACTGCCAAGGGTGAAAAATCCATCAGAACTAACTCTTAGCACAGAGGGAGGAATAGCAGAGTGCCCAGTTCTCATTAAGCCGATCTGAAAAGAAACGGGAAAAACCTTTACATGACCTATCAGAGGACAACAACAATCTGTTTTTACTCCTGCTGCACCTGCTGCTGCACTGCCAGTTGCCATCTGTTCTTGTTCTTCAGCCAGCACAACCTGAATCATGGAAGCCAAGCATCTCCAGAAAGAATATTTGCTCCCTGCCACTCATGAGGAATTCATTACTCCGCTATTCCTTGACCTAAGAATAACTGCAAATATTTTATACTGCACAGAGCATAATAGTACCAAGTGTTTGAACTGTCACTACATTACTCCTGTTAGAAGCTTATCCACACATTTTCGTGTCAATTGAGATAATGATGAAAGGGTGAAAATTGACAGGAAAAGCTGAAAATCAGATGATTTAAGATTCATTCATAAACATGCATTCACTTTACTCCATATATGTAAAACAAATTGAAAAATTCAAATTTTAACAAATATACTAGAGCTTTTCTGCAACATAACTGAACCCTTTCCTTAAGCCCAGAGACTTACAGGAAGACAAATACCTCCTTTACAGTGGTTATCACCTGGCTGGTGGAAAATTCCACCATCTGCCACAATGCTCCTACTTGGCAGAAAATCAATGCTAAGCACTGAATTTCTAGAGTACTGTTATGTAAATTAGAGCCATTTATGTAAATTCTGCATTAGCAAATTTAGATTTTGGTCCACAAAACCTATTAGCATATTAGTATTTAGGAAAATAGACCCAAAGAACACCTAACAGTTAGCATTGGTCAGTACTTTCTCACCAAATTGCAACACAGTGAAAGTGAAGTATCCATTCCTGTCTCAACTCTATTTTTTTTTTAAATCAGACAAGGAGTTTAGTCTGAATCTTGTTTCTACTAGACTTCCTACATATAACAAGAGCTTCTCTAATGTACATCATAAAGTGTTCAGGCTCTCAGGACTACAGAACCCATATCCTGATGTCACAAGCCAGGGCACCAGATTCTATTGAAATACAACTTGCAAAGTCAGAAAATCCCGAACTTCACCTCCTAAAGTGGGTGGCAATTTGAAGTATCTTCTGTCAATACTAACAGAAAGATAAGTTGAAATCTACATTGGTGGAAGCATGTTCTGAACAGGCCACCATTTGTTTTTAGCATTATCCTTATGCCTTTGTTCTCTGCCACCTTCACTTCCGTATTTTTGACTAGCATTTCAATACAAGAAACAGCCTCAAAAAATCCAGAGTTACTAAAACGCATTATCTTTCTGTTTGACCGGAATACTACAGAGCAGATACAGGGAACAACCCTATAGCAGTTCACACTCTTGGCTATTTTCTTGTGCTGTAAGGCGACTCATTTCATACTACATTCCTGCCCATCTCTACAAACTAGCAGAGTTTAGAGTACCAAAACAGTCATGTTGCCCCCCTATCCCTTTGATTACCACTTTAACTAAGATCTTATCATAGAGCTGTTACACTATTTCCAACAACCTAATCAGCTTCTGTGAAATATAATTCAGAACTTTCATTTCTACTTTACTTCTAACTACACAAAAGCAACTCTGACAGTATGACTGATGTGCTCCCCAGATGAAGATATTTTTCCCCTCTAAACCAGAATGCAAAACTTTTCATACAACTACTCCCTTATTTTGTTATCAATTAATTCCTTAACATAAAAAGGCTTTTTGAAAACTTAAGAAACACCCAGAGAAGCTCACATGGAAAAGAGGTGTCCATATCCAAGTAAACCACACTACAAAGCTGGCAAACAGCAATTTTGCTGGGCATTAAAGGTCTGGTCAATAGTTAATAGGATTGCGTAATTAAGCGTCATTTGGGATTTCTCCAAGTTGCTTAGCAACACGTGAGCATGTTCAAAGCCACAAACCATTTATCTACCTATATGGAGTAACCAGCACTAGAATCTGCTTTGGACAAGAAAAAAAATTGCCAATACAAATAAAATCATGAAGAAAACTCCTAATGTGCCTCTAACAGACATGCCACAGATTAAAAGTTAAACAACAAAAGCAAACTAATTCCAGTTAATTCCAACTCTCCATACATTTTACACCACTACCATCTGCTACTACCACTGACTAAGCAAAAAAAGAGAAGGTGGTACCTCCATGAACTACGATACAAAACATTAGAGTGAATAATGAAACACAAACAAGCTAAACATGCATCGCTAGGCAAATTACAGCGCCCATCTCAACTAGGGATTTTTATCATTAGACCAGCTTGCTCTCAAGTAGGAAGAGTAATGTAAACCTTTCCAAGGAAATGCATATTTAAAACATTACAAGATACCAGATGCACCAAGATGTGAGATACCCTTCTTATTTCAATACAGCCATAACTATCGGAGGGGAAAAGAAAAAGAAAAAAAAAAGAGACCCAACTGTTGACCACAGCCTAATTTATGAAGAGCTGAAAAAGTACCTCAAATAGGTGGGCAACAGAAGTCTCAAAAGACTCATCTCCTTTAAAAGACAGGTCTCATTACCTGCCTCCCGCTGGATGCAGAAGTAGACAGTGTGACAGAGAACGCCATCACAGTAATACAGCCTGTGTTTTGTACAGAAGCCATTGCACACAGTTGCCTGCAACCAGTTCAACTTTTCTGTATTTTGACAGACTGGGAAGGGAAGTATTCTGTTTGAAAGAAGTTATCCTAAAGGTAGCACTATTTCACAAGAGGCAAGACACTTGGAAGCCAGAGTCTGAAAGCTGAGTGATGGGATAACTTATCCAGTGAATAATGAAATATTTGAAGATCAAATTGGAACAAGTTATGAGGCTACCAGCATTCAACTCTTACCAGTATCTTTAAAGGGACCTTTAAAGGTCCCTTCCAACCCAACACATTCTATCATTCTATGATCTTCTGGAAAGATTAAGGTAGTCCTGGAGATACACATATTCACTAGGAACTTCCAAAAGCAGACAATCCCCAATGACGATGAGAGCAGCATGAAGTGCTAGATATATCATGCAGACAGAGGAGCCACTATTAATAATCTTTAACACCAACATCTAACAAAACATGGATCCGGAGCCTCAAACTTAATACAGCCATTTTTCCATTCACCGCAGCAACTAGTGTCTACTGTATGACAACCAGGCAACCTACAAAGACAGGTAGTGTTAAGTTCATAAGGTACTTGAAGTGTCACAAGGAGCTGGATCATAAAAAAATAATCACGCAGCAACCAGAACGCCGCATCCTTGGGCCAACAGCGTTCTCTGTGCATAATTATCCTGATGCCACAGAAAAGCAGAGCAATACCTGAACCCCTTTCTGAAGCTCTTTGAGACATACTGATGAGGAACATTATAGAAGAGCTGGACATTACACCAACATAGGGATAAGAAAAAAAAATCAAATTAGAAACGTAACTATTTTCTCATCAAAGTATCCAAGCAACCCATCCAAATTTAAGCACAAGAAAAACACTTTCATTACCTGATTAGAAAATAATTCAGAATTACATTCAACACTGCCCAGGCTAGTACTGAAAAACCCCTCTGCTTGCCAGTGGCAGATGGGAAGCCTTACTCAGCAGCAATGCACAGCCCTTTAAACACCATAAGAATACAAATAAACAAACCATGAATTGCTGCAGAAGAGCTGTCATTCTAGAAGTCAGCCTGCGTTTTTGCTAACAAACCTAAGTGTGATCTACACGTTGATGGATATGATGGAGTCTGCCAGTTCGTAGACAGAATTCAGTGCTCGTTCAGCTCTGTCAGGCAAAAGAGACAAACTGAAGATTTCTACTGCTATTATTCAGAATCTATAATAACAGTGACCACCACAGAGAAATATAATTTCTAGCTCAAAAGCAGAGAAACAAAATACAAAGATAACTACCTGAAGTGCAAGTTAAGCTAGTTGAGGCCAGTATCTATACCTGTATAGTAAGGAATGTTCACCTGGGGAAGGAAAAAGATAGAAGATACTATTCCTGTAGTTAGGAGCATAAAGGTCCACCTGCTGTCCAAAGACAAACAGCAAATTAGGTCTTGATCAAAACGGGAGAAAAAGAAAATCTAACCTAGAAGAATCTTAAAAATTTGGTATTAAAGGTAAGTGATATCACACCTTTCTCATCAAGTTGTTCTTCTTGGATTCTCCCCTCAAAACACTTCCCCTTCCCTAAGTGATGGGCCTGTTTTGGTGTGGGTTTGGTTTTTTTTTGTTTGTTTGTTTTTTTCTTTCTTCCTTTTCAAAGCTGTCTCCACTGGCTTCCAATTTTCTACTTTGTATCACACAATCATCACTTCTATTCAGCAACACAAACACTAGCAACACAAAGAGAGCAAAGATCGCACTTCTGCAGAAGGAGCCTAAGCATTTGAGTCCTTGCTTACAATTAGCAGGAAGAAACAGTATTTATTGAAAGTTAATGTTTGTAACAGCTGCCCTATGCCCATGACCCAGCAAGGGTCACCTTTCACTAGCCAAGTATCTGGAATTCACCTTTAGGCTAAGGTATTTAGCATTACTTTTTGGAAAGTTCTGCTATACTGTGTCATAGAAAAAATATAGTCAAAACTTAGATGATACATATCTAAGTTTTTGATTGTTACAAACAGATCAGTGCACTGAGTTCCACAAGCAGTTTATTACTTACTTTTGTTTCAAGAATGTACGCTATAGGTTTATGATAGGGGAAGTGAAACGTTTGTCTTCTCTGTTCAGATGTCTCAATATGGCTTTATCTCTCTCAACAAGTCACCAGAAGTTTCCTACTCATGACACAAAGGAGATGCAGAGTAAGTAAGGTGGAAGCCCTAGAACCAAGCACACAAATTTAAGTTCCTATTACTTAAGCTTTATTGTTTAAAAAAAAAAAACAACACCGAAGCACCAAACTAGACATCTTACTCTCTGGTACTTCTAGATGCCCTGAAGGGAAGAAGAGCACCCTGGACTGATAGCTACTTTGCTAAATTCCTCCTGTGGCAGGACTCAGACATTATTAAACAGACTTGCACAGAGTCTCAGAAACACAACCTGAAGCTGAATCACTATTTGGGGATCTTTCATGAAACAACTTCACCTGCAATATGTCTCACCATACAGGTCAGTCAGTATTTTTATTTTTAAAGCACATATAGACAATTTGATCATCCTCTGACAACAGCTGCCCCCAAGACAGTCACAATAGTCTATACACACATTAATTCCTTTGTGCATTTCCAGAAGTACAATTCTCAATTGCCAAGAAGCCATAACCAGGTATGTTAGGTAAAAAGCTCCAAAATGAAAGGAACATGCCTCATCCCCTCTCCTTTTTGTACTCAAACAGTTCTGGGAGCTGCTCATATCCTGCTTTTTGATAGAGGAAAAGCTGGAAATAAATCTTGCCATTGAAAAAAAGTTAAGCAAGGCTACTATAGAGGGACCTGCTCTAACATTAAACTAGGATGATCTGCCCTGAGCCTAACTAGTAACACTTCATGTCATCACAAAAAGATAGCTATGATGCATTTAACATCACAGAAAAAAATGGCCCTTGTGATTTGACTGAAGTCCAAAATTAACTCTTTTTGAAGAACTGAGTTCTCGCAAAACTCAAAGCCTTGAGAATTCAGAAGTATTCCTACACTTTTCTAAATAATCCTAAATCAGATTCTCATGAAGAAGCTTTCTCCTACACCTGAGAGAATGACTTTCTCATTTCTAACTGGACCTATTCCAACCTCATTTACCCTACAATTGTTTTTCTGTAAAATCACATTTTAATCACGCAAATTTCATCCTAAAGGGGGGTAGGATACTGCATAGTCTGAATGGTTTGTTTACTCAATGAAAAATAAGTCAGCTTTATGCCTGTACTGCTCTCCAGACTGCTCCATGATAAGTCTAGCTACTTAGACCCTATGATTTTGCCATTAGAACAGGTTTTGTTTTGACATCCAAGAGCTGCTCCAACAACTCGATGAAGTTGGCAGCAGGTCCAGTCGTCTTCTCTTAGGTCTGCAATTTTTCCATTTGGCTCCAGTGCAGCTTCTTAAAGTAAAAAGCAAAAGCTACATATAAGCAGCCAGAAGAGGCAGATCAGAACACCTATCTACACAGACATTACAGTGAAATTCAAGATCATTCCCACTTGGATTAAAATCACCAGGATTAGGATTTAACAAAATATTTTCTGCATGCCAAGCAACAGGTACCTGTAATGAGAGTCAACTCTTTCACCTCTACCCATTTGAGCCACAGAAGACTCTTAACCTTCATATATAGACTGGATCCTAGCACTAAACAGAAGGTCAGCCCAATAGCAATCATAACTGAAACAAGGAAACAGTACAGGGCAATGCAGAAGAAAATGGAAGACGGCCATCAGCATTTCAGAATGCAGTATTTCACATTTGCCTCAGCAAGGAATCAGGTTCATAACATTATTTGTACATAACCAACAGCTCACAATCTTCTAGCTCTGAAAGCAGTACTCCAACAGCTATGCCCTTCTGGAAGAGGTCCAGACTTAATATAGCAAAACTAGGACCTCAGACCAGTATAGTATTCATTGCCTGCAAAGTTTCAGGGATTCTTTTAGAGTAGATGAAGATCGGACTTTTTTTTTTTTTAAGAATTACTCAATGAGGTAGCTGAAGACTATCAACTCTATTAGTTTCAGCAAGAAGTTAATAATTACTTCAACTCTGGAGATTTTATAAAGGCACCTGCAAAAAGTATCAAGTCTTCTACACAAAACTATCACTTCCACCTTGTTTGTTTCAAGCACAGCAGAATACAGACAGCATAACAACTAGCACCACCCTGATAGAGCCCTGCTCTACTTTGATTTCCTCTTTGATTCTTCATTCATGTTACTTAGTCAGACAAAAACGCCCAGGTTCTAATATAAAAAATTAGAATAACCAATTCAAATGTTTTCTAACTCATCAAATATGTCATTTATGCTAATTTTATGAGTGCTCTCTCAAGAGGTACTATTGTTATGAACAGAAATATCAATATATACTTACAGTGACATCATCTATGCTTTGTTTTACTTTCATTAAAAAGTCTTACTCTGTATATGTTTGCCTTACAATCTGCAAGGCAAAAAAAGAAAGCTCTAGCTTTCTGAACCAAAAAGAGCTTGCAGGTGCATAAAGATTTCATGCTTAAAATTAAGATGTTCAAAGTTGGAGTATCATCAGTTGTGTCGAACTCTACTGATGCTGTTGTGCCAGCAGTACAATATTTGAACAGTAGAGCAGTGGTCTTATAATCACAGTACAAGTCATCTTGTACAGTTTTTGTTGTTTATTAGACTGCAAATGCAAAGAATCCCCACTGAAGATCCTGATGTTTACACTTGACCCACGTACACAAAGGAAATTTGTCCACCAGGTCTTTTAACTTAACCGTAATTATGTTTTCTAGCCTTCAACTTAAGGAGTTCACTCTTAAGAGAAAACAACCTAGCAAAAAAAAGGGTAGGTGCCTAATTCACACAAGTCAAGAACTGGAGACCATTATTTAGCATCTGATGTATACAAGATTCCTTTTAAAAGAAGATTTTTAAAGATTTACCCTTAAAAATAAGATACACATTCGCAAATGTGCCAATGTTGGTTTGGTTCTTTTTCTAACAGATTTTGTATAATTATGTTTTCACACTGTCTTTCAGGCAAACCAGTCCCTGGAACATGTGATGCTATCAAAAAAGTTGGGAGATCATCATAAATATGGTCTGTCACTATTAGGATGTAAGACCTTAATCATGTAAATACTTACAGCTAGCCTTCAACATTAAGTATACTGACTGAAACGCCACAGGAAAAGGTGAGTTCAGTTCAAAGGATGTGAACACACTACCACTAGTACCACGGAAGTATCACAGAACTATCTTTTTAGCAAAATCATTAGGCTTGTTCTTTACATAGAGGGAATAAAAGTGAAAACTTGGTCAAATAGAAGATTTCAGAAGAGGTCTGAAATGCTGTTTTTGTCTGTTAACTTTTACACTCTTCTCTTTACAACACACATCTAAAAGTCTCATAAGCTAAAAACAATCCCACACACACCACGTTTGATTTATGGCACCTGGAAGCGTTAGCTTTCAGGGCTTGATAGCAGTGTCCACATTTCCTAAAGCTGTCACTCCTGGCTGTGAGAGCACAAGCTAGACAAAAATAGCATACACTGGAAACATGGCGGCTTGCTGCAAATGCTGCTTTCAACCAATTGTGAATTAAGAAAAATAAATCATTTTCTTTGTAAAGAACACTTACGTGTTGTAAGCATGCAATCCTTGACATAAAAGGTCACCAGGTAAGGCCGTTAAGAATTAACAACACATTAAATCATCCAGATCAAGACTAAAATGTGCACAAAAGATGTGTGGAAGCCTTTTCTCTGGTTTTCCTCCAGCAAGTATATCTAGGGCCTTACAAGATGCTGGAAAGTCTTCATACAAGCATTGCTTCGCATTTAAATCTTGGCTTAATCTCGGATCCATCCAAGGTCATGCGGTAAGTCAGGGTAAAATACACGCTCTCTTTCTGTTCGAATGATGACTCCCTTCATCTATAAAGTTAGGGCAAGGGAAACACCTACAAACTGATACTGCAATACAGAGGTACGACCTCGCTATGTGAGCGCCCAGTATTACACCCTCCATCTACAACTACTGAAAAGCATTATCTGAGCTACATGCCGGGCTTTGGGTCGTCTCATACCTAACCCCCACCCCCTCAAAAAAAAAAACCAAACCAAACAAACAAACAAAAAAACACACAAAAAAACCCCACCAAACAAAACACGCCGATGAAAAAACACCAGAGTCTGTAAAGTCGAGAACAAAGCTCGCAGCTCGACTCGCACAATGAAGGCCCGTGAAGAGCCGACCNTCCCAAATACCCCTCCCTTTTAAGCAACCGCTCGCCGAGCGGCGCAGCATTGTATCCCGCTCCCGCCTCGGCAGTCTCCGAGGGCGCCGCGGGACCGGGAGGCTTCTCCCTCCGCAGGGCCCCGCTCCGGAGCCCCACAAGGGGCTGCGAAAGCCCGGCCATGGGGTCGGACAGGAGGGCGCTCGCCACAAAGCGTCGCCGGGCCCGGCGGGCCTCCGGCGCGGGGCCGGGACAGCGGGAACCGCCTCGGCGCCAGGAACGCGAAGCCGCACCGGCAGCCCCCCTT